>JAEQBH010008162.1:0-166317 GCA_016808115.1 Tetrastigma voinierianum
CGACATCTCTCGAAACTCCTCTTTCTCAAAATCAAAAGCAGTGATTTTATACAATTTCAATTTACTAATTCCATCATATGAAGTAGAACTATTCACCCAATGTAAAGCCCCACGTAAAACAGTAGCATCTCTAGTCACAACAGTGGTATGATGTGTTTCTTCAATGCTTTTCCATTTATTGGATTTCAGAGAAAAAACATCCACCACAGTCTCCTCACTGATATACCGGAACGTATAAACAACAATTACTTTGTAGTCATCAGAAGATGAGTCATACCCAAATCCACAAGAAGCAAGAAATTCCAACATGTTGGGATTAGGATTTGGTGGCAACCGATGATGCTGTCAGATCAACTATACATAATAAATCTCATCACAAGAACTGAAAAGCTTGATGCGGTATGTAAAATTAAAATTTTCGTAATCGGATATATAATCAAAAGCCATTGACTCACCAGCTGTGACGACGTCATCGCTGCTAAATGCATCACAATCTTTGGTGAAGGCTCCTCGGACTAGTGCTGTGGAATTATTAGTATTGATACCATGACATCTTATATCGTCTATGATACAAAATCGAGATCTGGCTTGGGTTTCTGGAGTTTGGCGTGAGTTTAAAGAAATAGGATCGGAAATTAACGACTGCCAAGCTTTACAAACGGATTTGCAACGGATCAGAAACTTTACCGGCAATCTCAAGAGTATGATCTCCACGATGTAGAGCGGAAGCGACGACATTGTTTTCTTTATAGCTGTGTGGGATTGGAATGAAATAAAATTGAGAGGATAATTAAATTAAAAGGAAAGAAAGAAAATTGAGAGGATAATTAAATAAAAAGGAAAGAATGATAAAGTTAACTAGTTAAGATAAAACTTTTCGCTGATTTGGTTACCAATTCAAAATTTAAGGAATAAAAAAAAGATAAAAATCTAATTTTCCTTATTTGATTCATTACGGAAAAGTCGCTAATTTGGCTACTAATTAAAAGATTAAGGAATAAAAAATAAAAAAAGGTAAGAATCTAATTTTCCTTATTTGATTCATTATGGAAAAGTCAAGAGTCAAGAAAAAAAAAATACAAGGATTGAATTGTGAATTATTGAACTTATATATATATATTTCAAATATTATTGGTGTTTGAAATTTATTTTTAAAAACATTTTAGGAAAATAAATACGAAATTGTACTCTTGGAGGGAAGATTGTGTTTTAGTAGGGTAATCTTATGTTATGAAAAATGCTTGAACTCTGCAAGAGACAAATTTTTCTTTTCTATTTTTTCACTGTTTTTAAAAGAAATTTTCTTTTTTTCACTGTTTTTTAAGGAAAGTAATAGGGTAAAATGCTACATTATTTTTTTTAGTAATTTTTTATATTTTCTCTTCTACGTTATTCAAATTAAGGAAAGTAATTTTCCATAGTTTTTTTTCCTTTTCCAAATATTCTTCAAGAATCAAACATAGCATATACCTTTTTCTATCTTTATTTGATTTTTTATTTTATTTTTCTAGACCCTTTTTTTTTTTTAAGATTAGCACGAGTAAGAAAAACTAATATCATTTCAATTTTGAAAATACTCTCCTTGAAATGACAATATTTTAGTTTTTGCATTAATAATAGAAAAGTAAAATAAAATTTTTAGAATTTGAGACACTAATTTCTTTAACATCTGAGATGTTTTAAATAATTTTAATAAATAATTTTATATTATAAATGATTCACTGATAACTGTGAATGACCACACATTTACCGGTTAATAATTATTACGGTATTAATGACTGTAACACTATACATATGGGTTTCTAAAAGAATTAAAATATAGTTTTCTTTCTTAAATTATCTCTATTATCTCTTTTTTCTCTTCTTTATTTTCAACATCGTTATCAACACGAGAAATTCTCAAACAATCACAAGTTCAGAAAGCTCAAATCCAAGGAACTCGTGACCTTAGATGATATTACAAAATCATAAACAAGAAAGGTATACTTCAATTTCATAGTCCGAAAATTTTTATTTTATTTTTTTCGTACTTCCACTCGTGAGTTAAAAGCCCGGTTTGAACTTTGTTGTAAAACCACCCGCTTCCACGTTTGAAATATTCAAGTCCGATGCTTGAAAATGAAAGAATTATTTGTTTTTCTGAAATCAGCCTAAAGCCCGCTTGAATGTTCAAGTCAAGCTTGAAGAAGAAAACAAAAAAAAAAAAATTTGTTTTTGTTATTTTGATTTTGAAAAAAAAAAATTGTAATAAAAAAAGTGGAGGTTTATTTCTAAAAAAAACAAAAAAACAAAAAACAAAAATTTTCTTTCAAATTGATTTGAACCCCTGATGTTCAGTTTTAATTTTACACCAATTACCACTTAAACTCAATTATATTATTATTAAATACACCACAAATTATAATTTCCTTCTATATATATATATATTATTATTAAACCACCATCGACAAAATGTCTAATACTCAAATCCTCGAATTTGTCGCCTCTTGATATTTCGGCAAGAATTATTTATCTTGATCTTGATGCCAACCACTTGGATGTTATGAATCTTGGAAACACAATCAAATGAGGGAAATACCGCGATCCCTACGTAAGATCGCTGGTATCTGATATTCCCTGTCATATTTATGAACGGTGTGAATTATCTTAACGCAGGATCCCATTATCACTGATGTTTGAAAGAACAGGCGATCACGTATCGATCAGATCTGCTATGATTGGCTTCATTTACGACTATAAGATTTCAAGTTAGTTAGTGACTATAACTCAGCCTTGTTCAAAATTAGTTCTCAGCTGAAATTATGTGGAGAAAAGATTACAGATAGGGACATGCTTGAGAAAACATACACCACTTTTCATGCCTCTAATGTGCTCCCCGCAGCATTAGCTGCAGAGCGCCGTTTTACCAAATATTGCGAGTTAATTGCGCGTCTCCCTGTGGGCTGAACAAACAATGAACTCATATCAAAACCACTAATTCCGCCCATCGACCTATACCATTGCCTAAAGCCAATACTACAATTCAAGTTAATAGGCGTGGGCGTGGGCGTGGGCATGGGCATGGATATTATGGACAAGGTCGAGGTCGTGGTCGTGGATGCTATAATTCTTGGAATCGAGGTAATTATAATCAGTCTCAAAACAAGAACAATACCTCCAACAACCAGAAGTTGAATCGTTCAAAAAAATTATTTGGAAAGGCAATAGGGCCACATAACAAAAAGGTTTATGAGACTGAATGTTACAGATGTGGAATGTTACAGATGTGGAATGAAAGGTCACTGGTCTCGTACCTGTCATACGACCAAGCATTTGGTTGACCTTTATCAAGCCTCCATGAAAGGAAAAACAAGCACATTGAAACAAATTTTATTGACGGAAAAGACTATGGATCCTGATGATCTTTTCTTTGATGATGATGGTGCAGTACCTTTGAAACATTTTGATGTTTCTATTTTTTTTGAAGATCCAAGTGGAAAAATTGACCATTTGATTGGGGATGGCAATGTGTGCTATGATTGAGACATATGATTATCCTGTTATTTTTTTTATGTTATTTTCTTTTCTATACTGTTTTTCCATACAATTATCTATAATGCGAACTTTGATTTTCTATTTAAATTTCGTTTTTATTTTGAAGATATATGGATTCTCTCTCGCACTGATCAATTATATGCCACTGCTGGTGATGGCTGTCTTATTGATCACAACCCATACGACCAAGGTGATAAGAAATATTTTTCAAACTTCCCATTAGCTCAATCTAATGTTCATACTATCTCAGGTCCTGTTAATCTGATTAAAGGCTCCAAAAAAGCCACCATTGTTCTACCGAAAGGCACTAAATTGCAAATTGAAAATGCCCTTTATTCTAATAAATCTAGTAGAATTTACTCCTGGGCTTCAAAGATATTCGAAACGATATCATATTGAAACTATGAATCATGATGAAATGAGTATTTACTCATTACTTCTATTATTATGGGCAAAAATGTATCTTGGAACAATTGCCTTCTTTATCTTCAGGGGTTATACATACAACTATTAGATCTATTGAATCTTATACTATGAATCAAGCCCAATGACTCCAATGCATTTACTTCTGGGCATGACCGACTTGGGCATCCCGAAATTTCCATGATGCGTCATATAGTTCAAAATTCTAATGGGCATCCATTAACAAGCAGACAAATTTTAGTAACTGATGTTATACTTGTGCTGCTTGTTACAAAGGCAAATTAATTATTAGACCATCTTTTACAAAGGCTACATTTGAATCCCTCGCTTTTCTAGAACGTATTCAAGGATATTTTTAGCCTATTCACCCACCTAGTGGACCTTTTCATTATTTTATGGTTTTAATTGATGCGTCCACTCGATGGTCTCATGCATGCCTTCTTTCTAGTAGAAATGTTGCCTTTGCTAGATTATTGGCTCAAATAATTCGACTTAGAGCACAATTCCCTGATCACCCTATCAAGACAATTCGTCTTGATAATGCTGGTGAATTCTCATCTCAAACATTCCTTGATTATTGTATGTCTATTGGTATAGATGTTCAACATCCCGTTCGCGTTCATTCTCGTAATGGGTTGGCTGAATCTTTATCAAACGCCCGCAATTGATTGCTAGACCATTACTTTGAAAACAAAATTGCCTTTTATCGCACGGGCCATGCTATACAAGACGCAAATTTAATTCGCCTTCGTCCTATAGCCAATCAAGATTTATCACCATTACGGCTTGCTAAAGGTTATCAACCTAATATTTCGCATTTGCGAGTTTTTGGTTGTACTGTTTATGTTCCAATTGCTCCCCACATCGGACTCCAAGTTAGTCCTCAAACGCCGCTTCGTATTTATGTCGGGCTTTCAATATGCATATATTATAAATTATATCGAAACTCTTACGGGAAGTTTTACCCGTCGATTTGCAGATTGTCACTTTGATGAAAATCTTTTCCCGCCATCAAGGGGAGATAAGCCAATTCCAGAAGAATGGCGAGAAATTACATGGAATGAGTCATCTTTATCTCACCTTGATCCTCGTACAAAGCAATCTGAACTAGAAGTTCAGAAAATAATTAATTTACAAGGTCTTTTGAATCAATTGCCTGATGCGTTTATTGATTCTACAAAAGTTACAAAATCACATATCGTGGCTGCAAATATCCCAGTGAGGATTGAAATCCCAACAGGAAAATTACAAAGCAACATGAAAAATGAACCTAAACCCACGGTGGCGTGGAAGACCTATTGGCTCAAAAAGACACGATTCACAGAAAAGGAAAAGTGTTATATCATAACTCTTAAGAAGAGCATATATTATTAAGCCAGTCGATGAACAAGTAGCCCTATGAGAATACCCGGTCGAGTTATCTCTTAATGATGTCTGGGGTACATAACAATGAAGAGATCTCTATCAATTATATAAATTGAGGAAGAATATGGGATCGAAATACTACCCGTATGATGATGCTTTTCTTTCCAAGTGGCTATGGACATCATAAGAAATGATGAAGATCAAGAGCCACAAAATGTGAATGAATGTCGACATCGAAACGATTGGTTAAAATGGAAAGAAGAAATCAAAACAGAATTAAGATCACTAGCTAAATGAGAGGTATTTGGACGATGGATTGAAACACCTACAAATATATAACTTTGTTGGATATCGATGGAGTCGTTATCTGAAAGCGAAATGAGAATAATGAAATAGTGCGATATAAAGTACGCCTTGTGGCCCAAGGTTCCTCACAAAGACCTATAATTGACTATGAGGAGACATATTCTCCCGTAATGGACGCAATCACATTCCGATATTTGATAAGTTTAGCAGTCTCAGAAGGACTGGATATGCATCTGATGGATGTAGTCACAACATATTTATATGGATCTCTTGATGGTAATGTATATATGAAAATCCTTGAAGGATTCACATTGCCTGAAGTAATGAATTCAAAACCACGGAGCATGTATTCAATCAAGTTGCAAAGATCTTTATATGGATTAAAAGCAGTGCGATTAGAATGTGGTATAATCGTTTAAGCCGGTATTTACTCATAGAAGGATATGTGAATAATTGAGTGTCAGTGTGTTTTAAATGTGAGAAAAGCAGCGTAAAATGGATAGAGTAATAGCGATATATGTAGATGATTTAAATTTGATTGGGACTCCTAAAGAGCTCATCAAAACAACCAACTATTTAAAGAAGGAATTTGAGATGAAAGATCTTGGGCAAACAAGATATTGTCTCGGCCTGCAGATCAAGTATTGTTTGAATTGTGTATTGATTCATCAATCATCATATACATAAAAAGTCCTGAAGCGCTTTTATATGGATAAATCACACCCCCTTAGTTCCCCATGGTTGTTAGGTCACTTGAAGTAACTAAAGATCCATTCTGGCCTAAGGAAGAAAATGAAGAGTTACTTGGTCCTGAAGTACCATATCTTAGATGCAGTGGTGCACTAATGTATATGCAAATTATACTCAACCGGACATTGCTTTTTCTCGGTTAATTTATTAGCAAGATCTGACTACGGCTCAACTAAAGGCATTGGAATGGAATCAAACATATATTGAGATATCTCAGTGGAGACAGTGACATGGGATTATTTAATTCCAAAGCAATGGAACCATGATTACTTAGCTATGCGAGATACGGGGATATCTTTTGGACCCTCACAAAAGCTCGATGCAAAAGGATATATATTTACTTAGCAAAATTTTGCAATATCTTGTAGATCGGTTAAGCAAGCGATGGTGGCCACCTCCCTCTAATCATTGGCGAAATACTTGTGGATTTCTGTGATGCATGCATGAAGAGAATCATACTCCTCCTGGCCGTGCATGAAGCTGGTAAGAGAATGTGTTTGGTTGGGGTCGATACAGCACATCGAGGAGAATCATGTGGGTTATCTTATTAAGAATAATCCAGCAGTATTATTATATGAAGACAATCTTTTGCATGTATTAAAGTAAATCAAAGGAGGATATAGTAAAGGTGATCGAGACTAAGCACATTTTAGCGAAGTTCATACACACTTTCCTTGAACTTAAAAAGATCGTGAAATTGATGTGCAGCAAATAAGGTCGATGATAATCTAGCATATTTATTTACAAAGCCTGCCTTCTCTGACGTGAGAAACTTGTACGGCAAGTTGGCATGCGCGGCTTAAAGATCTTCAAATTGAAACGGGTTGAAGACAATATAGTCGCCATCATTACCCGGGAGTATGAATAAAATTGTTAGATACTATACTCTTTCCCTTCGTCGGAACATCCATTTGGTTTTACTAGCAAGGTTTTTAATGAGAGCGGTATATAGTCATGTCACTTGCAGGGAGTATGAATAAAGATGTTAGATCTTTGTACTCTTTTTCCCTTCGTCGAGTTTTGTCGAACTGGGTTTCTTGTGAGGTTTTTAATGAGCGGTACTAACAATCTAGTGATAGTCATTCAAAGGAAGTGTTATAAATGATTAAAGCGATATTGTGAATGACCACACATTTCATCGGTGAATAATTATTACAATATTAATATTGTAACACTATATATATGGGTTTTAAGAAGAATGAAAATCTGATTTTAACCTTTAAAATTATGTATTATCTCTTTTTCTCTCTTCTTTATCTTTCAACATTTTCATCTTATTTTAAGAGTTTTATATTTTATGTGGTTGTTATTATTTTTCAAAAAATTAGAAAATATATCCATATTGTTTGTCTTTTGGTTTTATCTTAAAAATATATTTAAAATCTACTTATCTAAGTATAAAGTGGTTAAAAATCAATTGCAATTATCATATTGGTTTTGAGGAACATTTTCATATTTTGAATAAGTAACTCTCACAATTATAGTTGTCCTAAAAAAAAACCTCTCAGCATCATACACCTATTTGTTGATTTTTGCAAAACATTTTTACTTAGACTCCATTTGGAACTTAGAAAGTGCTAGGAAAATAATAAAAATACTATTTTATTTTCCTCAAAATTACAAATTTTTAAATTTTAGTTTAAGTATATTTTATTTTCCTCAATTTTTTCCTTCATTTTTTTCTACATTTTCCTCTTTATTTTTATTTTCTCGAGTACTTTCCTTATTTTCCTCTTTATTTTATTTTCTCGGTACTTTCCTTTCAAATGGAATGAAAGTATTAAGAAAAGAAAAATAGTAAAAAAATTATTTTTTTCTCATGTTTGGTTTCACTATGAAAAGAAATATAAAAATATAATATAATATAAATAAAATCAAAATTTATATATTTTTTAAATTTTTTTAAGTAATATTTTAAAATTGTTTTAGTCATTAGATAATACAGAAATAAATCAATTAAATTAGAATAAAAATATAGATTAATATGTTAAATTTAAACCTTTTTTTTCTTCAAATTTTCTTTCCTTCCACTTTTCCTCCCTATTTTCCCACATATTTTTGTTCCTTAGCTAGCTCCGTTTTTAAGAGAAACATGGTTTCTACTCTTAGCTTTTAAATAATACACTGTAGTTTATTACAGTTTAGATTTATAATAAGTAAAACTTCGAGATTTTAGTGCTAAGAGTGAAAAAAATGATAAACCGAAATTTATCAGTAAAAAATGCGATGGTTAATTACAAAATAAGGACTCAAAGGACATTATGTAACAAGATTATATGTTGACAGGGGCAATGATAAGTGATTTGCAAATAGAAAGAACTTTGAGGACTAAAGGGAAAAACAAAGGGAGAAACTTAAGCCAAAAATGAGATTTTTGCCAAACATGGTCTTATAACAAAAAGGGATAAGACCACATTTTGTCTCATAAAACAAGGGAGTTCTCATTTTGGCTTAAGGAAAAGCTAGGGCACAATTTGGAAGAAGAAAATGGAGAAGAAATGAAGAAGGAAGAAGAAGAAGAGAAAAGCTTAAAAAGAAAGCTTTGAAGCTTTAAGGTTAGGAAAATCCTAACTTCATCCATCTATGGGTATATTTTGATTTAGGGTTTGAAGTTTGGTTAAGGTTTGAGATTTCCTTCTTCTATTTTGTGTTTGTTTGTGTTGTGCTTTTGTTTTGAATCCTCAATTGAGGAGTTTTTTGTGAAAAATAAGTTAGGGTTCTTATGGGTTGGAGGTGCTATCCGTTTTTTTTTTTTTTTTTGACCCCTTGCTCTTTGTCTGGCCATAGCAGCCATTAGCCTCAAATTGAGTTATTTAATTTTTGTGTAATCTATACTTCTTGTAGAATAACTCCAAGAGTGTAATCAAATTCGGCTAGTTTGCCCAGCAAATTCTAGAACTGAATCGAACTTAAAGGTAAGCTTTGGGTTTATCCTTTGGTTTTGGTACAGTCTTGGTGTTTGGGTCATAAGTTGAGTTTTACTCATCTAAATTGAGTGTTTTAAATTTATGTGTAATCTATACTTATGGGAGAACATATTTCATGAAGAAATTATTTCAAAATTGTGTTGGGAGTGTCCTTTGCTAAGGACCATTTTGTATAAAATGGATATGATATTAAATTATAGGGGGAAATCTTGTCAAGAAAATTTCCTAGAACCCCGATTTTCTTGTAGTAGCCATAACTTGGTCTCCTGACTCAAAATTGGATGATTCTAATTGGAAAAGAACCTTAAGAGATAGACCTACAAAAATATAGAGGTATCAAGAATCAGTCGATCTTAAGTCCCTGTTTTTTTAGAGGCGATACGAAGATACGGGTTTTGATTTCTTAAATAAGGTAGGATTCACGTATTTTGGCTATAAGTTAAGTTATAATAATGATCCAAATAAATGATTCTAATTTCTATTGAAAATAAGACTCATATAATTACAACTTTCATGAAAGAAGTATGGGTAAAATATGTCTCATTTGTTCCGAAAAATTGTGCAAGTGAAGTTTGATATTCTGTGTAACTTAAGTCACCTTTGACTCCAGTTCTACAATATACTGACAACTATTGATTTAATTTCTTGTCTCTGATCGTATATATTTTGCTCGTTTGAATTGTCCAAACACAAATAAATGTCGCATCACGAAGACGAAAACCAAACCGTCGTACTGAGACGGCACAACCACCCGCCGCACCAAGGCAACTGACAATACGCATACCACTGCTGGTGGCGACAATCATACGCGCACTAAGGTGACAACTAAATCACGAAAAAACATATAAAATCCTATATCTGTGTAAAAGAACCACTTTATTGAGAAAAAAAATGGAAAAAAGGTGTAGATGGGTGATTTAAGCTAAGAATGACCAAAAAAATCACCCCTCATCCTTACTTGAGCTTCATTGGGAACTAGAAAATACTAAGAAAAGAAAAAAGTACTAAGTAAAATGATTTTCTTATGTTAGGTTTTATAGTAGAAAATATAAAAGAGAATCAAATATAATCAAAATCCCTCAAAAGTTTACATAGTTTTAGATTTCAAAATCCTATATAATATAGATAAACAAATAAAATGAGTTTAAATAAACATATAAAATTAATTTATTAATTTAAATACTTTTTTCTTTTTTCTCTTTTTTATTCTTTTTTTTTTCCTTTCTATTTTATTTCCTTAGTACCGGTAACAAAAACGAAATCTTAAAGTTTGCCTCCTGACTTTTAATCCAACACCCTAACCTTTTTGTAGTTGATGAGTCTTAAACTCTTCTATTTTTAATCCATTTTTCTGGCTTATTTTTAGTATATTCATATCTGTTTTAATGCCAAATTATGGATTATTCACCAACTTTGTTTTTACAGGTTTTAATTCAAAAAAGGATAAAATTTGCGAAAGAAGAAAAATAAGCAAATTACTGCCGGTCTATGTCGCGACGAGTTACGTGTGTCATATGAGAACATAAGAAGAATCACAATAAGTAGGCAGAGACGAAAGAAAGATAATGTTGTGACAAAGGTTTGTCGGTTGGATGTCAACTGTCGAGAAGAACATCCACAACACTAAAAGCGGGAAGAAAGCGAAAATTTTTGTCGCTACAAGGTATCTTATGTCGAGACAAGAAATTAAAGAGCAATACAGGAAGAATACTACGACATATCAGTTTATGTTGCGACATAATGAAAAATAGAAGGCAGAATCTATGCCTTAGCAGAGATAACTATTACATTTGCGACGCGATTATTACAACTTGGAAAAGCCTATTGTGACACTGTATGAAGAATTTCTGTCACGACAAGGTAATGAATGTCGCGACACTAAAAGACAAGGTTTCTGGTCCTGACAGAGAAGCAAAGTCACAACAAGTGATGTTGACTTAATGAACTGACCTAGTTGCAATAAAGAGTTCAGTGTTGCGACATACTTCAAGTTAAAGAGAGGTTTCGGTGACGCGATAGGGATCTTAAGGTCGCGACACAGAAATAAGCTTAACACATATAAACAAGGTCGCGACAGACTTTTCCATGTCGCGACAAATATTCCAACACAAGGAAGAGAAGTCTTGTAAGACAACATAAGCGGGTGCGTGACACAGATGGTAGGCAAAAGTCTTGTCGCGACGCAAAAAAGCTTGGTCGCGACAAAAAGAACATCTGACACCAATAGACTATGTCGCAACATTAAAATGAAGCTGCAACAAGAAATCAAGTTAAGTGGCGACAAGACTCTGTCGCGACAGACTTTCTTGGTCGCGATAGAAATGCTGACAATACAAGAAATATTGTTGCAACAAGAACCAAAAGAAATACTGTCGCGACATAAAAACTGGGCCGCGACATAAATTTGAAGAAGCTATATAGAAACAATGTTGCAACACAATTGTCAATGTCGCAACATAACTGTTCCAGTAAACACACATGATATTGTTGCGACATAGAATGGATAGAACGAAAGACCTTGTAGGACAAAGTGTTAAAGAACCAAAGAAAGATCTGTCGCGATAAAGGAAACTTTGTTGCGACAAAATAAATATGCTGAAGAAACAAATGTTGTCACGACGGACTCTTTGCGTGCTTTGCCAGCGGGAACTTTCTGACAAAGAAATTAAAACTCTATCGCAAATGACACTTTCGGTCGCAACCAAGATTGCAATCTGGGTTAGAATTTTGGGGATCCTGATGTAGCCTCAAATTACAAAGATCCAAACATCTGGGACTCTATAAATGACATTTGAGGAAGCGAGCGATCGGTCAGCCGGAAAAACCCGGAGCATTTGAGGAGCTGAGGACTCTTTTGGATTATATTTTCTTTTTATTTTTCTTTTCTTCGTAGATTAGATTTAGCTTAGGATTTCAATTTGTTTACTGGACTTCAAACAATGTATTGTTCAGAAGTTTCGAAGTCAAGCTAAGTTGTTGAAGATCAATTCCGATTACTGTTTGAATCCCAATGAAGTGCAGATAAAAAGTGGATTCATTTCTTCGATTGATTACGATTTAGAACTATTTCACGATCGGTATTTAGTATTCAACTGTGATTCGATTTTCAAAATACAACTTAGTTGGGGAAAGATCTGATGTTAGTTATGGTCTTTGTGCGATTAGAAAGAGATTTATTGGATTGAGAATTTTGAATTTATTTGAATGGTGTTGTTCATGAAGTGAATTGTTCCCAACTTTAGTAACTTATACCCAATTAAAGACTGTTGTCTGACTCTGATTTCCAGGAGGCCCTCTGAGTGACACAGAGTTGGAGATTCCTGAGAGCATGGATGCATTACTTAGGGGTATGCTAAACTATTATTGAAGAACCTTGTGAGCTGCAAAGATTACTTAGATAAATCATCAATTTACTCATGGTTTGAGAATTAGTTGAGGTATCTATCAATTTAATAAATTAGAGATTTCTCCTTGATCTTGAGGAATGATCTTGATCCTGTGTTAGCTTAGATCTAATCAAGGAAAGAGAGAACTCTTTAAGATCTCAAGGATGAGACATCATTCGTCTTGTAGAAATCTAGCAATGGCCCTGTCTTGGGAAGCAAGAAATCTGCCGATCATAAGAAATGGATATAGTATTGGAAAGAAAAATACCCCGAGATCTTATAAAAAATTCTGATTAAGTAATTGTTTGGACACATGTTTTAGAAATGAACATGAATATCTAATCAGTGAAATGTATGGTTAAGGGAGAAATCCAAACTATACTACCTTGCCTCTTTGACAAATTCATATTCCAATTCATGATAGAAAAGAATTAGAATATGTTGCAGGAATTGATAATTTCCTGGCCGGTGAAATCTCAGTGTCTACTTCTAGAAATAATCTGGTTCATCTAGTTTAGGTCTTGAATAGTGTAGAACGAGTATTTGGGAGTAGTTGAACTTTGAATTCTCTTCAATCTCTGTGGGAGCGATATCTGGACTTATAGGTCCACTTTTATTACTTGTACGACCTGTGCACTTGCGTGTATGACCAAACTAAATTTTAACAAAATCATTAATAAAACTGACTTTATTATGAGCATACATGTTACATTTTGGTCGATAAGTTTTTGGTGCCTTTCTTGGGGATTAGATAATAGTCATTTTGTCGATGCTTGAGAAATTTAGTCTCTATACAAAATTGGTTAACAAGTTTTTATGTCGTTTAGGGATAGAAGGAATTTAAAAATCAATATTCGACAAAGAATGCTAATTTGGACATTTTCTTTGTTTTACAAAAATTCCAGGAAAAACAACAAAAAACGGTTTTCACCGACGAGTGGTAGAATAAGCCACTAATAGTACTATACGGAAGCCTAAGCAAATATATAATTTTAGTAATACTAACTCCATTTCATCTCGGTGTGTTTCTACTTCGGGGAGGAATTTAAATGCATAAAGACCAGAAACTTGAATATGTTGCCTCTGGACACTGAAATTGAGAGAACCCTGCAGAATCTGAGGAGAATCACCAGTGCAGAATCCAGAAATATGAAAAATCAAAGAGAAAGGTTGCACTATTCTAAAAGAAGAAGTGGAGAGAAATAAGAGGCTAATAGTATGGAGGAATTTTGGAGGCTATTATCGAAGAATACTACTTGATAAGACAACGCAATTGAAAGCGAGCAATTTTGAAATTTGAAACCGACGTGATTACTATGGATGCGGCAACACCCGATTCATAGGTCATCCCTCTGAAGATCCCAGTGAGCATATGGGAAGATTCATGAGCATAGCCAACCTGGTCAAGCTAAATGGGGTGGGGCCAGTAATCAGTATGACTCTTCCCATGTTCATTAAGAGATGTGGCGTGACATGGTTTGATTATTTTGCCCGGTGGGATCGAGTGAACACTTGGAAAGAATTGGTGGAAGCATATGAGCATATGTTTTTCCTCTGGCTCCTCATTGCTAAGAGAAGGAGAAATGGTGTCTTTAAAGCGAGGGAAGATGAAAGCCTACACTGCTTTGTGGGAGAGATTGAGTGCTTGAAAAGATGCCTAGCCATGGAATAGATCTTACCACTCATATGGATCTATTTTTTATCATGCTATGAATTATGCCTCCAAGGTATAATTGATGCATCATGTTATTAAGGGCTTTTAAAGAAGAAATGCATATGAGGCATGGCAAGTGGTGGAAGACCTTACGAATCTGACTGAGAGGCTCCATCGGAAGCAGGGAGGCGACAACAAGTTAATGAAAATGGTCTTATTAGGCTTGATAAGATATTAGCCATAGAAGCAAGTTGGATCTGATGATAAACAAAATGAGAACAATGAAAGAAGAATGCACACATTGCACATGAAGTGGGAGCAATAGAAGAAAGAAGTAGAAGAAGTCTTGGGAACTAGTTGAAGAGCCTACCAAGTTGAGGAGACCAGTATATGAATGAGCAGAAGTTATCACTTCCAAGCGTAACCTGACTTGCTAACACACTATACACCGGCCTTTGAACCATTAAAACTTTTCATATGGTGGAGGAACATAGCAGGGCCCTAGACCTTGACAGAATTACCAATGAACTATGCTCGACCCGGGTTCAAGAGCGGCGGCAGCAAGGGAGAAGGGGACAATAGAGGAGAGTATCGTGTCGGAAAGGACTCCCAACTTTTCAAGATCGATGTTTCCATTTCATGTCGTAAACAAAGGATTTCTCGACCAGATGAAAGAGATTTTACCTTGAAAATTTCCAAGCAAACATAATCGTGTTTCAAACAAATACCAATGCCACAATGAGAAACTCGAGACTGCCAAGTAGGCAAATGGTCTTTATCCTTGCAGCCAATCCGTAAATGCATTTCCTAGTAAGATCGAGGATCAACCAAAGATCTCACACCAACTACATTGAGGCAATGATGGATTTAAGAAGCAAGAAGGTGTAGGTGCCATGCCCGAACCGGTTTAATAAGAAATAGCTTAGACTAGAGGAGGAAACAAAGAGAATTACTGGACCTGAAGACACTTTGCAGCCTGAGTCCAACTAAGGACATTAACCGACGAAGCCGAGGCAACCTAAGGTGAATTTTTAATTTCGTTTTAAATAGTTTAAATTGATTCAATAGAATTTTATGTATTTGAAGTTTTAGTTAATCTGTTAGTAGTTTTATGTTAGTGTTGTTGATTTTCAGGACAATAAAGCAAAAATTCAAGAAGATCCTTATTAAGAAGCACACTATTTCAAAATGAAAATATGCAGAAAATGACCACAAGGGGGAGTAATTCTAATTCCCTAAACCTGTATTTAATGACAATGCATATTTGAAGTTTTGGGGAATGTTAGCATTTTTGAATAAAAATATATTCTGAAAATCAGGAAATGACTTTTTGAATTAAGAAATGAGATGAGTGTTCATATTTGAATTGAAGAATTTTCATAGTTTGAATAAGTGTTCATACTTATTTTCAAATGAGTATGAGTGGATGTAAGTTGCTTTGAATTTTTTATGAGAGAAGAAAGAGGAAAGATGAAAATTCGTAAAACTCATTAATGTCGCTTTTTCCCGTGGTCGAGACACACTCGGTCTAGGCTACTTTCAAATCTTTAAATTAGGGAAGTATTTTCATATTACGTAAAACATCCAATTAAGTACCATATTTGAATTGAAGAATTTTCTATAGTTTAAATAAGTGTTCATACTTATTTCAATTGAGTATGAGGATGTATATGTTTGAATATTTTTATGAGAGAAGAAAGAGAAGATGAAAATCTTAAAACTTCCATTAATGTCGCTTTTTCTCGTCTCAAGACACACTTGAATTAGGGAAGTAAATTGAAAGGGAAGTTTATGTCATGAACATTAATTCTCCAAAGGTAGCGACATACTCCCAAAAGAGCACTAAAGGAAATGTCGCAAATATATTTTTTCAGGTCGCACAACAACCCGCCTTCCGTCTCTAAAAAATTTAACATTGTGTCGCGACAACTATTTTTGTTCATTACGACAGAGCATTAATGATTAAACAACCATAGGCAATGTTGTCGCGACATTAAATGTAGGGCAAGATCAACCTAGCTTAGCTTATAAATAGAAGATTTTGAAAATCGAAGAGCCACCTTTCATAAACTCTCAACCTTCCTCAACTTTACTCAAATTTTTACATTCTCATTCTCTAAACCCTAACTCCAAAGTCCTGACCTTACCATGTCTGATTCTACCACCCTAATTACAAACCTCCCAACGAAATATGGAAGAGCATACTGCTTTCGGAAAATCAAACATAATAAGGTTCAAGCAAATGTTTCAGCAAGTTGAGGACAAGGAAGAAGAAAATGAAAAGCAAAAGCATAAGAGAGAAGGATCAAGAAAAAGAAAAAGGGGAACTAATGAAACCAGAGCAGAACAGATGAAAGAAAGAGCAAGGAACTTTATTTTAGAAAAAGCACAATGAATGGAGGAAGTCCAAAGATAGTGGCTTCATTGCCGTAAAGGATTCAAACAAGTATCTCTCATTCTCAATAAATGTCGAAAAAAAGAGGCATGGCAATCATTGGGTGAACATAAAGAACATGGTTATGCTTCTTTGGTGAAAGAATTCTTTGAGAATATGGTAGAAAAATAAGGAAAAAAAGTATATGTCAGAGGACATTGGGTAGAGTTTAGTAGAGAAGAGATAAACAGATTGTTCAATCTAAGGGTGCAAAAGGGCTGTGACACCCCAAAACTCGGGGGTCCCGTTGACCACCGTCAACCTGCGGAAACCTGTGTGTCTCATATCATGAGACCCATACATGAGTAAATGACCAATGAGCTCCATCATCCATACTACCCCATATGGTTACAAGACATACATTTCTATGTATCCAAGAGTTATTACATCACTTCTAATACAAAACATATATTAAAATCCAGTTCGCTCTAATATATACACAAAACAAGAATCAAGGCCACATCCGCCCGCCTATAATCCCGACTCTAAGGAGCGCCGCGCACTGCATTCGTCCCGCACCTCGGGAAAGGTCCCACGACTGGTGAGCTAACGCCTAAGAGAGATAACCTACAAGCGGCTATTCCCCACCTAGGCATATGCAAACGCATCATTTCACAAATAAACCAACAACCAATCCGTGCATACATGTTGTCCTATCATGGAAAAAATCTACATGCATGTATGAGATGACACTCTACATGCCCCAAGAATCGGGCCAACCTCCGACCCACCACCCAATGCAAGTGCCAATGGGAAATCAATACCGAATCAGTCCTAACTCCCATTTCACAACCCGTAGTCTATGTGATATTTATTTATTTATTTCATGTCTTTTTGGGCAACAAAACTTTTCGGGGTCTCACCGCGGGTCTCTTACACCCTCCGACATTTTTCGGGCTTTCACCGATGGATACGCTGTCTAACCAGGTTTTCAAGCTTTTCACCCGAGGGGGGTATCTATCCCCTACTTGCTACGCTCGACACATTTCATTTTCCATTTTCGTTTAACACTGTGGAACTCAATTGACTTCGTCCCATTCCCAAGCCCACGATTCAACACCAAACGTTAGCTAAATCACTACATGAACACACTTTCATGCAATGTGCGTTACTCGCACACCAATGTAATGCAATTTTAAAGCATCGCACTAAACCCATGACCAATGTATGAAGACCTCTACATGGACATTCTACACTGTACACTATGTGTGTGCTATGAACACTCATGTCTCAAACCCAAAATTTCATACATGCAGTCATGTTAATATTCCACACATTCAAATCAGTACATCACATAAGCATGCAATACATCTTTTCTATCATTCAAGCCATTCGTACAACATATCATTCAAGCATGTGTTAAAATAATTTCCACCCATTACTTAGGGCAAGTAATGCCATATTCATATTCTTGGGCCTCGAGACATAGTATGTCGCAAATAAGTACAACCCAATGCATATAATTATTTCCATCTTTATCACATAATTTCAGTATATTCACATTTCAAGTTAATAATTTTATGGCAATAATCACACATTAGCCATTCCCCATTATAAATCCACGCATGCTCGCCTAAGAAATAATCCGACTTTTAGTCTAGAAAGTCCAATTTTTGTAAATACCACACAAAACATCCAACACGCACTCCTCGCTCGCTTCATATGCATCCCAAGCATTGACATAAACCGGCTCGAAAATATGTTCCCAAACTGTAGAACTGACTATTCTAACCGGTCTGTGACCTTGAAGCTCCAATGTTCAGCCTACATTTTGGCTGAGAACTTTATTTTATTGAATTTGTGACTAACGAGCTTTCCATAGAGTCCCAAGAAATCCAGCAACCTGGAGTTCCTTGACTTATGCATGGCATTCAAAGTCGACGCACCGATTCACAAGGGTGTGCGGGAAATTTGGGCACACCCCGTTTTCCATCTCCTACCGGATTTTGCCATACTGTATCATGAGTGTCTCGTCCCTGACAACCCGAAACTCCGTAAACCCCGGGCCTTGACCATCACACAATCACAAACAACCCATACAACATACAATTCGCCAGAAAACCTATGTGACGAAACCCGTAGCCATTACACTACCCTAGGCGTAAATAATCGTGAGCAGAGGAAACCTACTCTCAGAGAGCAGCCCGGTTCTTTGTCGTCCGGCCCGCTCACCGCAAGAACTCTCCTCCTTCCTCTTCCTCTTTCTTTTTCCTCCTCTCTTCCTCCCCTTCCTCTCTTTCTTCTTCCTTTCTCCTCTCCTTTCCTCCCTTTCTTTCTCCTTTCCTCCTCCTCCTTCCTCCTCTTCCCCTTCCTCCTCCCCTCCTCGTCGCCTCCCACTGACCGGCTTTTCCGCCCCAAACTAAATTTGAGACTCCATATAGCCTTCATAAAGGCTAAGTGCATGGTTACACATTTTGGCATGCCATGTGTCACACACATGCATGCCTTTTCCATGCATCAGACATTACGGGGTTTCACAGGTGTCACCCACATGGCTCGCCATGTGTCACCCGACACCTGTTTTCTTGAAATACGTGAAATTCCGACTATCTCGGAATTCAACGAAATTCGACTGGGTAGCTAGATTTCGTGAGACGATTCCACCCAAGTAACTGTCACCATCCGAGATCTGAAAAATCCCAACTTTTCTCGACTATTCCAAAGAACTACCCGTTTGCCCCCCTTTATCCTGGAATTTTAAATTTAAAATTTTCACGGGTTTACAAGGATGGTTCTAAGTTCAAGAAACAAGTCAAACAAACTGTAACACTGTAAAATAGTAGACCTACTCACGACTGGAAAAGGAAAATGGAAAGGGACAAGGAAAACCCCTTTTAAATCCATTGCCAGAGGAGACCTAACTGAAGAAGCCAAGGTATGGTTCTACTTTATCAGTTATGTCCTTATGCCTTCTAAGCATCTGAGCACAGTGAGAAGAGAGGAAGCAATACTCCTCGCCACTGTCACATGGGTTATAAGATAAATATGGGAAAAATTATTGAAAAGTCTATCTTGGGTTACTCTGAAAGCAAATGCAGAGGAATGATTCCACACCTAACCACAACGACACTCGCATCCAAGGGGGAAGCACGAGCATGGGGACCGAGGAAACCTAATTTGCAGAGCCTCCCCTCTGACCTTAGCAGGTATAACTAAAGGACAAAGGAACAAAGGGAAGGGCAAGGAAAAGAAATGTATGTAAGTGGGAATGAAGGGGTGCACCGAGTCCGCACAATAAACCAAACTCCAATGCAACTAGAAGCACAAAGGATTCAAAGCCAATTCTGGAATGCACCCCCAGAGCTGAGACAAACCCATCATGAACAAGCTGAAAGTTCCAGTAAAACCGTAATCATACACTGATAGAATTGCCGATGTCTATGCAGAGGGAAATGAAGGAGAGATAATCACCTAAAGACACAACTTCAAAATTCAGTGGATGAGACATTTTCGGCTGCGTGTTTTAAAAAGAAGTGGACCAGACTTAGAGGTTGCATTGAAGAAATGGATGAAGAGGGAAGATAGAAATAGAGAAAAGGGACACAAAGGGAGGATGCCTTAAGAGATAGAGGCAATGCTCGAAGGCAAGTACGGACTTAAGAGATAACACCGCATGAACAACCAGATTAATTACAAATAGAAGCCATTGAAGGAGCTATGAGATAATAAACAACAGACACTCCCGAATCTCTAGCTAAGGAGGCACGAGAACTTCATCTGAGCAGCAATGCCAAGATCCTAGACCGGGGCGATGAAGATGCTGTCTAGCAAGAAGAAGACAATCTCTACCATAATCAATCTCGTAATTCAGACTCTTACACTATAGTCCCCTGTGGTGTTACAGACTCCACCTATACTCTATACTTAACCCAGATTCAGACTGATGTGCCCTTGGTGCACCATGTATAGAAACAAGAAAAATGAAAATCATAGTACAATAGGAAAAAATGAACTCACCCCAGTAGAGGAGGTGGAAGAATATCTAAGGATGGAAGCAGCCAAGGAAAGAGCTGTAAGGAATGAAAATGAACAATACCTATACATTTTCCATCTCTCATTCTCTTGTATTCAAAGCCCATTCCTCCGAATAAAATAAAGACTTTAAAGTAAAAAATCTTGTGGTCTATTCACAGGAGCCATGATTGGTGTGTTTCAATTAATTTTCTTTGCTTCATTGTTTGCCATCCGCTTTGGTCGAATAAAGAAGAAATCAACTAATCTGATCAAATTAGATTATTTGTTGTAGCATGTCTGGGTAAATGACTCGGTAATAATCATGTCACACGTAGATTATTACAAACACGCATGATCAAAATGAACTTCTTTACTTAATTAAAATAAAACAATAGCAAAATTTAAAACCAAACAACCACTGATAGATGCATTGTGGTAAGCTAATCCCCAATTGAAAAGCAGAAGTTGCAAATTTTTAGCTTTAATGAAGTTGAATGATCATATTTAGAAGATGTACTACTAGAAACACAAATAAGGTTTTGACCTCTGTGTAAACAAGAAGGTCAAGAAAACTCAAAACAATGCACATGGTCAAAGTGAGTCCTTAACTAATTGTGAAAATTTAGTGACATCTTCCTCGGGGTTCATTCATAGTCAACAGTCCAATGTCCTAGAACTTGTTATATTATTAGTCAAGGCGAATCCTAGGCAATACCACTACCGGTAGCGATATAGGCCATCCTTGGAAGATTGAGCCTTCAAGCTTAATTTCATAATATGCAATGCTATTATAACCTACTCCAAAATTGAGCCAAATCTCTGCTCTAATTTCTTCATCGAACTAAAGAATTAGAAACCAAAGAACCCTTTATCGCCTGTGTTTCAAGAAAAAGAACTCAAAATGCATAAAGGACAAGATTGGGGAAATGTTATTTTGAATTGAAGGGAAAAACAAGAATGAAGGATGGAAGAAAGAAAAGAACAAATGAAGGAAAGAAATGCAAAGAAGTCATGATCAGTGGAAATTGTCAGTCTGAATAAGTTTTGTCTTACGCCTTCCTCTCTTGAACAATTAAGTCTATAAAGGGTGTTTCAACACCTACCACCTTAATGCCAACTGTATGGGAACCGCTAACCTAAAGTTTCTATGAGTAGAAAGCCTAAAAAGACAGCATTGCTCTATTCCTAAAAATCTTGACAAGTGAAAAGAAACAAAAAGGGCTTATTTAAAGGGACCGACTTGATAAGAAATGACAAAGGCAAATAAAACAAGATGAGAGTATGCAGTAGTGGACATCAAGACGTTTGGGGAAAAATTTCTTTCGACATCGCAGAAAAGAAAAAGGGACGAAGGATGGGGACAAAGATGCAAAAAAGTGAAGATTGGAATCTAGGTAATTTTTAGCCTAAATTCTCCAATTATCAACCCAATAACCAAATCCAAACTTTACAAGACTAAAAGACCTAATTGATCTTAAAGGTCAGACGGCTTCACATTAATGGAGACTAATATGAAAAACAATCATATGAGACTTAAAAATGATATACGAATCAGGTTTAATTTTTAAGATTAGCTAATTTTTCCAAGGAGAAAGGGAAAGAAGACCATCACACACTCACAAATCAGGATGAATTAACTGAATTGTTTACATTTCAGAAATCATTAGTTTTGTTTTGTGATAGTGATTGAAAAAATTTCCTAAGTATGAACTGAAAACTAAATTTGAAACCATGCTGCAACTAACTAGTTTCAATTCAGGATGCTGACTCAAAAAGGATTGCAGTAGAAAGTAGAAAAATGTCCCTAAAAATAAAGCTGAAATGTTTGAGGACAAACAAAATTTTGTTTTCTTTGCTTGGGGACAAGCAAAACTTTAAGTTTGGGGGAATTTGATGAGTCTTAAACTCATATATTTTTAATCCATTTTTCTTGCTTATTTTTAGTATATTCAGATATGTTTTATTGCCATATTATGGATTATTCACCAACTTTGTGTTTGGCAGGTTTTAATTCAAAAAAGAGAAAATTTCAGCAATAAAGAAGAGAAAAATAGCAATTCCAACAGTCTATGTCACGACAGAGTTCTATGTGTCGCGACAAAACATGGGAAGAATGTAACAAGTCAGCTGAGACAAAGAAAGATAATGCTGCGACAAGGTTTGTCAGCTGGATGTCAACATCAGGAAGAAGCTGTCGCGACACTAAAAACAAGAAGAAAGCAGAAATTATGTCGCAACAAGAAATTAAAGAGTAATACATAAAGAATACTACGACATACCAGTTTATGTTGTGACATAATGAAAATATAAGGCAGAATCTATGTCGCGGAAAAATCTTCTCCTGTCGCTGGCTAATCGATTATCGCAACTCGGGAAAAGCCTGCTGAGACACTATATGAAGAGTTCCGCCAGCGACAAGGTAATGAATGTCGCGATAATCGAAAGACAAGGTTTCGGTCCCGAAGATAAGCAAAGTCGCATATGATGCCGACTTAATGAATCGACCGTTGCAAATGGAAAGAGTTCAGCCATGGCTATTACTCGTCAAGAGAGATTTCGATTTCGCGACTGGGATCTTAAGGTTGCGACACAGAAATAAGCTTAACACATATAAAAAAGGTCGCGACAGACTTTTCCAAGTCGCGGCAAATAGTCCAACACAAGGAAGAGAAGCCTTGTCGCAACATAACAGAACTGGGTCGCGACACAAAGATGAGATGAAGGCAAAAGTCTCTGGCCGATAGAAAACATCTACAACACTGAATGTACTACATTAACATTAAAAATGAAGTCAGAACAAGAAATCAAAGTTATGGCAATAAGATCGTCGCGGACAGCATTTTCTGGTCTTGACAGAATGTCGGCTAATATAAGAAACATTGTTGCAACAAGAACCAATAGAAATATTGTTGCGACATAAAACCGGGCGCGGGCTAATAAATTCAAGAAGCCGATAAACAATGTCGCACATAAATCAAGTATAGTAAAACACACATGATATTGTTACGAAATAGAATGGATAGAACGACAGACCTTGCAGGACAAAGTGTTAAAGAGCCAAAGAAAGATATGTCGCGATAGAGGAAACTTTGTCGCGACAAAATAAAATATGTCAAGAAAACAAATGAGCTATCGCGACACTACTACATCGTATCGCAGACCTGGCAACAAAGAATTAAAACTCTAAATAACACTTTCAGGTCGCGACCAAGAATGCAATTTGGGTCATAATTTTGGGGATCCACAATTTAGCCTCGAATTTAGGGCCCAAATTTATGGGGCTCTATAAATAGAAACATTTGAGGAAAGCGAGTGATGCAAGGTCAGACGCGATGGATGATCCGTGGTTTAGGTAAGTCAAAATATGCTCAGTAGTTTTCGGGTCAAATAAATAGGTTATGGACTAATTTTAGAGATTTTCTAAGTTAAGAAAGGTGAATTTATGGTATATATGGAAAAGGTATTTTAAGGTTTTGGTAGTACGGAACAAGATTTGGAAAGTTTTGGGTTGAGGTTGAAAAATTTGGTTATGGAAATTTGTAGGAAAATATGAGATGGTGAGGAGAGTAGAGTTTGTACAAGAGTAGCTACTTACTCGGGTTACCGAAAGATCCACACAAGATAGATGATGGAGTGAAGGCGCCACTAATCAACTATGGATCGTTGATTGATGTCTGACAAAGACTTCTCTACCAAGGAATCCACCTGTATGAGAAGCTACGAACTCGTCTCAAGTAATCCACCAAGAGATAAGAGAATGTAAGAGAGTAACTCTTAAAAAGTTATAAATCTGAAAATATTATTAAACTTGAACTGATTTTCAAAGACTACATTAGGGGTATATAGCCCCATACTTTCTGGGAATCAAAAAGCAACTTACTTAACTAGGAAAAGAAACTTTCTAAATTACAAAAGCAACTCCTAAAAAAGAAAACTTTCTAAAATAAATAAAGCAAATCTTCCTAAAATAAATAAAGCAAACTTTCTAAAATAAATAAAGCAAACTTTCTAAGATAAATAAAGCAAACTTTCTAAAATAAATAAAGCAACTTCTTAAAATAAATACGGTACCCACATCGGGCTCATTCCAAGTCTCGACCACGTTTACTTCCAAGGCCCAAATGAGGTCCAAAAAAGGAGTTTCTACATGTATTCAAATGTGCCTTGACCTCCTAATCCAATTCTTCAATAATTAGGGCTGAATCTCTAATGTTTGGTGTGGCTTGGCTGCATGCTCTGCATCAAACCCCTCTCTATAGTTGGGGGAAAAGACTTGTCCTCAAGTCTTCACCATGATAAGGCCTCAAATCCTTAACTTTGAATGTAAAGATATTGGTACCACCGGACAATCGAATCTGTAAGCATTCTTATGATCTTCTTAATAGAATCTGGAAGAACTGATTCATTCTTTGTGCACAACTTGGAACAATTTTCGATAAGTAGGAACACCTCTTTATCAGTGTAATCGAATCCATCCTCCGATTTCAAATACTACCGCTGATAACCTTCATATGCTTGTCTTTCATATTATTGTTCCACTTTGCCTCGTTGAATCTTGCTTCTCATAGAATAAAATGTTGCTGGAAAGCTTGCAATCAAAACACATACCCAAGATCCATCTTTTCATGCTCCAACATAGTGTGAACTACATAGGAACTTTCTACTCTCGAATAAGCCCTTTCACAAGAAAATCACTTCAACTCAGGTTTTAAACCCCCTTCATGCTCCTTAGGCTCTTTCATAGAGGCTAGCTTATTAGGAAAACCAAACCTGGGTATGAGGTCTACTTGATGCTGAATACCCTATAGGTGGAAATCGTGCGGTATTTCTTCAGCATTATATCAACAAATTCTATAATCGATTTTGCTTCTAGTGAGAAATTCTTTTCACTTTCGCCAACAACCAAAGTCGCCGATTCGAAACATCTTTGATTTCTAAATCAAAATTTGACGGCAGGAACTCTTCTCCCCATCTTCTCGGATATGGTTAGATTCGACTACTTCTTCAACATCCAACTTAGATTTTGACAGCAATGGATTCGTTTCTCATCGCCTTCTCGATATGGTTAGGATCTCGATCACTTGTTCAACATCTTCTTCTCGGGCTTCATCTTCTCAATTAAGGCAAACACTTTGGTTAGGACATTCGTAATCAATATGCCCCAACCCTTGGCACTTAAACACGCCTTTGACTTAGAAGCCAATTCGAGTGCTTCACTCTTTACTTGAGTGGGGGTAGTTTTCGTACCACTAGGATTCCAAGAATTAGAACCCTCAACAAACCCTTCATTAGCCACTAATTTCTTCGTTGAAGTAGAGTTTCAGCAATTTTTTTTAGTCCCAACCTTCAAAGCAAGTTTCATCACATTCAAGACTATTATATGGTTGCAAAATAACTCTAGCAATACTAGATCCTTTAAACCAAAGAATGTATGGTGGGCTATGCATATTTCCTTGGCCTCTTGCAAGTCTCCTTTGATAATCAAGTTTACAAACTTAGCCGAATACTCCTCCACACTCAAATCTCTGTTTAAAGTTCCTCGAATTTTGAGGCAGATGTTCTGCAATAGTTAAAGGGCAGGTACTTCCTTTTAGTTCTTCTTCATCTTTCCCAAGTTTGAATCTTCTTTTTACCATCTCTTTCACGTTGTCTCTTCCATGTTTTTCCACCAAATAGCATTCTTGCACATCTTTTGTAGCCACCAACTTCACTTTTTCACGCTCAGTGGGAATCATAATAGTACTCAAAGACATGTTCCACTACATTAGTTTTCAATCCAAAAATTCATCAAAGATCCATCCTTCCATCAAATTCTGAATGTTAAATTTGATTGAATCTAACGCCTTCATCATAGTTACAGCCTCTCTTATAGTAATCTTCATTCTGGTAGTAGTAATCATACCTCCCATGATACCACAATCTCTCGTACATACATGCATCTTTAGCTGCGTCCCAAGAAACCTTCAAGTCGACTAGTCGCAAAGCTCTTCATAAAACTATATTTTTCCCTCCTTGGCTAGTGAACGACTCAAACCATATCTAGAGATCTTGTCTCTAGCATCAAGCACACCGCCTACCTTATGATCAACCATCAATCCAATACGAGCCTGGATACCACTTCGATGCAAGGTCGGGACCGTGATGGATGATCCAAGTTTAGGTAAGTCAAAATATGGGTTCGGGTAGCTTTCTGGTCAAAATAGGTTATGGACGAATTTTAGAGATTTCTAAGTTAAGAAAGGTGAATTTATGGTATATAAGGGGAAAAGGGGCATTTTATGAAGGTTTTGGTAGTATGGAACAAGATTTGGAAAGTTTTGGGTTTAGGTTGAAAATTTGTTGCGGAAATTTTAGAGAAAATATGAGACAAGTAGGAGAGTAGAGTTTTCTGCACAAGAGTATACTTACTCGGTTACTGGAAAAGATCCACACAAGATAGATGATGGAGTGAAGGCGCTACAATCAACTGGTGGATCGGTTGATTGATAAGTTTTAATAAAGACTTCGCCACCAAGGAATCCACCTAGGGTAATGAAGCCACGAACTCGTCCCCAAGGAATCCACCCAAGAGATAAGAGAACAAGAGAGAACTCTTAAAAGAGAATCTAAAATATTATTAAACTTGAACTGATTTTCAAAGACAGCATTAGGGGGTATATATAGCCCCATACTTTCTAAATCAAAAAGCAACTTCTACTTTAACTAGGAAAAGAAACTTTCTAAATTACAAAAAGCAACTCCTAAAAGAAAACTTTCTAAAATAAATAAAGCAAATCTTCCTAAAATAAATAAAGCAAACTTTCTAAAATAAATAAAGCAAACTTTCTAAGATAAATAAAGCAAACTTTCTAAAAATACATAAAGCAAACTTTCTAAAATAAATATGGCAAACTCTCCACATCGTGGTTCATTCCAAGTCTCGAATTATCGTTTTTACCTTCCAAGGCCCAAAATGAAATCAAAGGCTACATTTGGGGGTAATTCCTGATCACCCCAATCCACCCTTCAATAATTAGGGGCTGAATTCCAATGTTTGGTGTGTTTACGCATGTTCCAGATCGCGAGGCAACAACCCATTTAAAACCAGAGCATCTGTGGAGTCGAGGACCCTTGTATTATATTTTTCTTTTTTCTTTTCTTTGTATTTTTCTTCTATAGATTAGATTTAGCTTAGGATTTCAATTTGTTTACTGGACTTGAAATAGTGTATTGTTCAGAAGGTTCGAAGTTGAGCTAAATTGTTGATGATCAATTCCGATTACTATTTGAATCTAATGAAGTCTAGATAAAAGCTGGGTTCATTTCTTTCAGTTGATTACAGTTGCATTGGAAATTTCCTGATCATTATTTCAGTGTTCACTGTGATTCAGTTTTCGAGAAATACCACTTCCACTAGGAAATATCTAATGTTAGTTATGGTCTTTCCTGCACAATTAGAAAGAGATTTCTTGGATTGAGAATTTTGAATTTATTTGAATGGTGTTATTTATGAAGTGAATTGTTCCCAACTTTAGTAACTTATACACAATTAAGGATTGTCAGTTCGACTCGATTTCCCGTAGAGGTTCTCCGAGAGACAATGTAGTTGGAGATTCCTCGAGGAGCGATGGATGCATTACTTATGGTATGCTAGACTATTATCAAGAACTAATGAGCTCTAAAAGATTATTTAGATAAATCATCAATTTACTCATGGTTTGAGAATTAGTTGAGGGATCTATCAATTTAATCAATTAGAGATTTCTCCTTGATCTTGAGGAATGATCTTGATACTGTGTTAGCTTAGATCTAATCAAGGAAAGAGAGAACTCTTTAAGATCTCAAGGATGAGACATCATTCGGCCTTGTGAAATCCGCAATGGCACCGTCTCGAAGCAAGAAATCTGGCAGCTACAAGAAATGGGTATGAAGTATTGAAAAGAAAATGCCTAGATCTTATAAAATTGACATAAGTAATCATTTGGACACATAACAAAAATGAACATGAATATCTAATCGTTGAAATGTATTGTTAAGGGAGAAATCCAAACTATACTGCTACCTACCTCTGGGAGAAATTCATATTCCAATTCATGATAGAATAGAATTAGAATATGTCAGTAGTGAATTACAATTTCATGCCAAAGGAAACCCAAAGGTCTACTTCCTAAAATAATTTGTCTACTCTAGTTTAGGTCTAGGATTTTAAAATTTTCTTTTATTATGATGTAGAAATTTAGATAGTGGAATTTCTCTTAGTTAGTTATTGAAATTTTGAAATGAAGTTCAAATAAAGTGTAGAATTCGAGTAGTCAGTAGTTGAACTTTAAATTCTCTTCAATCTCTGTGGGAACGATATCCGGACTTATAGGTCTACTTTTATTACTTGTATGACCTATGCACTTGCAGTATTATGACCAAACTAAATTTTTACCAAAAGCATTGACAAAGCCACTTATTAAGGAGCATACATGTTCTATTTTGGTCAACAAGTTTTTGATGCCTTTACTGAGGATTAGATAATAGTCATTTGGTAACAAAGAGCGTAAATTTGATCTCTATACAAAATCGTCAACAAAGAGCCCCGTGCTCATATGTGGTTTCAAAGATTTCAGCACTTAGTACTACTACCTCATATGTTCCATGCATTATAAAATTTCGTGATCATATGTGGTCAGAACTTGAAATGTTCGATCATGTATTTGAATAATTATTTTTAATATTTTGAATTTGGTTTGAGGTGTTTAATTCAAACAACTTAATTTAAATGATTCATTCATCCTATGTTGTTTTTTACATTGTTATAGTATTTTATTCTATAAAGACCTCGAGCTTCCGCACTCTAAGTATCCATCCCTTGACCTCACTGATCCAAGTCCTAAGTGGCGAAGCCGAGCCCTTATGGTATATTGTATTATATATATATATATATATATATATATATATATATATATATATAGGGTTGTAAATAATTATGATTGCATGTTTACAAATTGATTTATAACTATTAAGAATTATAAAAATTAAAATATTTCTATAATTCTCATTTTTACACCTAATACAATATATCCAACAACACCAACACCCTAAACTTTTTGCATCCTTGATCAATTTTACATCTTAAACGAACAATTTCTTTAGTAATAGCTTAATTTACTTTTAGTTCCGCTTATCCATCACGATTGCTAGTTTGAATATTAAAGGAGTATTGTAATTTTGGTACTTAGCATACTACGACAAGGTTTCCCTCAGGATTGATATCCGCATTTAGGTACATTTTATTACTCGACAGTTTATACTACAAGAAAATAGTACTTTAATTTATTCGCGATGTACACAAAAACACAATCACGTAAACGCCTATCAAGTTTTTTGGCGCCGTTGCCGGGGGACTTCCTATTTATTCATAGTGTTTATGCTAATATCAATACTAAGTACTTCGTACTTCGCATTTGTTTTCATGAATTTTTTATGCTTTATTTTTTCTTTGTTTTGTGACTAACTTGCAAAGTTAGGTCAGATGTGATGAGAACTCGCTGAAAATCTTATTCTTTCGATCTTGAAATCGAACTTGAAAAGAATTCGAGGGACAAGAGATAGCGCCTGTCGGAGCAACTACCTACTGGACCGATAAAGAAAATGTACGACGATGTCGTCTCGACAGTAGGGTAGTATACATCCCGATACGACAAATATGGATAATTTGTTGTCACCATCGGGATTATGGTTGCCGCCATGCGACTCCACCTATGATTGGGGGAGACCAAGAATACAAGCGTAACGTCTGAAGCTCAAGTCCATCACCTCGTTAATTAGCTAAGGAACTTGCCCACGAGCGTCGCATACGAGGACCCGAATGCTCATATCCTTAACTTTTTGGAAGTGTGTGATATAGTGAAATTTAACGGGGTGAGAGATAATGCTATTCAACTTCGATTGTTCCCATTCTCATTGAAAGATAAAGCCAAGCATTGGCTGATTTCAGAACCGCCATATTCAATAACATCATGGGATGACTTGTCAAACAAATTTCTGGCTAGATTCTTTCCACCAACAAAAGTGGCAAAGTCGGTGAATCGGGACATCGTAGTTTTTATTCGTATGAAGGAGAGTGGTTTTATAACGGGAGAGATTCAAAGATTTGTCGAGAGAAAGTTCCCTCACCATAGTTTCACAAAATGGACACAAGTCCATCATTTCTACAATTGCTGAGTCATCCCCCAGGACTTATCGACGCTGTCGAGGAGCGACATGAAGAACGGCGGGAGGCTTATCAAATTTTCGAGAACATATCCTCACTGATCACAACGGCCAATTGAGATAGTAGAACCGAAGAAACTATTGGGTGTTCGATGACATGTTCACAAACTCGTCTCATTCATGTCACACTTCCAAGCAATTACAAGCTTCTCAAACAAATAGTTCCCTCAAGCATCCCCGCGGAATAAAGTCAAGAAAGCCCACCAAGATAAAGTAGTTAAATGTCATGGACCTCATCCCACATCTCAATGCCTAATGATGAATTCCATGGGGGATTTGACTATTGAACAAACTCAATATATGACGAAGTTTCCCTAAAACTAGAACTTCAACCCATATGGTCAGAATTACAATCCGAGGTGGAAGAACCATCCAAATTTATCATGGAAAAATCAGAATGCAGGTAATCCTATGGAGAAAGCCAAACCTCATCAACCACCTCAAGAGAAGAAGTCGAATCTGGGGATTCAAACGGGAATGTTTAACCCGATATGCATATGAGTATGATGAAGTCACATGATAAGTTCGAGAATGAGTGACTAGACATCATCGAATCAAGCAAATTCAACTTCAAAATTTGGAGGTCCAAATGGGCCAAATGGCTTTGTTATTGAGCGAGAGGCAACACAGAAATTTACCTAGTACTTCTAAGATCAACCCAAGGAGAGAAGGAAAGGAGCATTGCAAAGCTGTAACCCTAAGGAGTGGTAAGACTCTGGAACTGTCAATTGAGGCCTAAGAAGAGGATGAAAACCTTGTGGGAGATGAGAAAAGCAGTGCTGAGATCGCTGAAGATGTATAAAGAATAGTAAAGAAACCAGTCTCAGATACACAAAAGAAAGTTGAAGTTCAGAAACCTAAGTATGATGAGAAACCTATTATCCCATATCCAAGAAGAACCGAGGGAAGAACAAATCGATGCGCTTATAAGTTCATGGACATCTTCAAAAGCTTCACATAAACATCCCATTTGGTCAAGCACTCGAGCAAAATGTCGATACGTGAAATTCATGAAGGACATTCTTGCCTAAGAAAAGGGAAGTCAGAGACTATGAGACTCACTACGCCGGTCGAAGAGTGTAGTTCCATCATCAGTAAAAGAAGTTGCCCTGCTAAAAGATTCAGTTTCTACAATCCCACGTGCTATCGGGAATGCAGATGAAAGAGCCCTATGTGATTTAGGTGCTAGCATTAACCTTATGTCGTGGTCGATCTTTAAGAAACTTAAATTAGGAGAAACACGTCCGACGATAGTCACTTTGCAGTTAGCAGATCGGTCACTAACTCATCCATATGGTATCATAGAGGATGTGTTAGTCAAAGTGGACAAATTTATCATCCCATTTGATGATTGCCTCCATAACTTACGTTATACCGAAGAGGTATGGAAACCAATTTAGTTGTTAACCGGGAAAAGTGCCACTTTATGGTGAGAAAAAGGCATAGTATTAGGCATCGTGATATCCTAAGAGGAATCGAGGGTCGACTGAGCCAAGATCGAGATCATAGGAAAACTACCTCCTCCCACATTAGTAAAGGGAGTAAGGAGCTCTCACACAATGTGCTTTTTATGGGCTATTCATCCAAGATTTAAAGTTTCCAAACCATTGGTTTTAATCTTCTTATGCAAGGTGTGCCGCTCAATCCAATGAGCCATGCATGGACGCTGAGTCAATGGTGCAGTTAACCTCGCCTCCTATGCGTAGTCGCCCGCATTGAACCTTCCATTCAACTACGTGATGCCACTTCAGAAGTCAATGCTTGAGCCAAAGAAAAGAAAAGGTCTTTTATGCCATCTATTATGCCAGTCGAACGTTCAATGATGCACAACTCAATTATGCTACAATAAAGAAAGAGTTGTTAGCTGTTGTGTTTGCTTTTGAAAAATTCAGATCTTATCTTATAGGGAACAAGGTTATTGTGTTCATAGATCATTCCACAATCAAATACTTGATGACTAAGAAAGACGTGAAACCTAGACTTATTCGTCGGGTGCTCCTATTGCAAGAATTTGATGTGGAGATTCGAGATAAGAAGGGTTCCGAAAACATGGTAGCCAATCATCTGTCAAGACTGGAAACTCCAAAATAGTGCAGAAACACCATTTACAGCATTAATGACACGCTCCTAGACGAATAGATACTATCTTTGTCACACGATGAAAATCACCACGGTTTGCCGATATAGCCACTATCTCGTCACCCAGATACCCCACTTGACCTCACTTATCAACAAAAGGAGAGATTCTTTGCAAAAGTGAAGCACTATTTCTGAGAAGACCCAATCCTCTTCAAACAATGTCTAACAAGATTATTCGGGCAAAATAAAATTGAAGCGGGTGAGATACTAACGATATCCTCTCCTTATAGTGTAGGTCATTTCACGACAAAGAACAACGCTGTACCGCACCGTGTTTTTATCGCCTTCTCTAATATTCAAATATGCACACTTGTTTGCAAAGTCCTCGTGATCAATGTCAAAGAACTCCGGGAACATTGACAACGAAACGAATGCTAATGACGAATATTCTAGAGGTGTGTAACTCTTTTTATGTCTCGGGCATTGACTTTACGGGTCCGCTTCATCATCCTACGGGCACAAGTACATACTTTTCTAGTGGATTACATGTCCTGGTGGAATCCATTCCAACAATTACTGTGGATGCCAAAGTAGTACTCGCGATTCATCGTGAGTAACATCTTTTCAAGGTCTGGACTTCTGTGAGCGTAATCTGATGAAAGCCTCATTTTTGTAACAAGCTGTTTGCATCACTCTTGGCCAAATATGGGGTGAAGCATCGGGTGACAATTGCTTTATCATCCCCAAAGCAATGGGCAAGCTAAGGTTTCAAACAGAGACATCAAGAAAATCTTGGAAAAGACAAGCACATTAGACACCCTGCACCGGGGTCCGTTGACTAATTCACAACCAATAATAAGTGGCTGCCTAAGCATCTGACGCCACTTTAAAATCAAGGCGAGTATCCTTGTATGGAGAGCTCTACCCAAATACAAAGACTGACATACCCGTCCCAAATGGGATCTAACATAATCCCAACATGAGTAAACTACCACTGGGCTCCATGAACACACTCATAAAAATATACCAACTATGAATCCAACTATATCCAATAGTTCTAAGAGTTCAAATATTTACTCTATACAAATATATTAAAATACTCAATTCTAATACATGTAAACACTCATCAAAGCCACACTCTAGCTTCTAATCCAAATTTCAGACGAGCCATTCCCGCACGCTCCCCTTGCATTCAAAATAACATCCCTCGACCGTGGCGAGCTAATGCTCGCATGGAATCGCCCTGGGCTACTCTCCACCTAAGTGCAAGGTAATGTTCCAAATTAAACACACATTCAAGCAAAATGCATGATCCTACTTGAATGTCTACATGACCAACTCGCATCCCGAGTCCTCATCGACTTTCACACTCGCCTCAAGCCTTCGTATGAGAATTATTGTTTTATTAGCTCAGGGACAACCCGATGAATACACAATCAATGGTCCCACGATTGATATATTATTTGTCTGTGGGACTACTCTCCGATGACTCAGACAATTGATATTTATTTATTATTTATTTGGGCTACCCTCTCAGATAATTAATATTTTTTAGACAACCCTCAGAGCAGGTTTTCTCTAGACTCATCTCATGCACTACTCCTATAGTCCTAGGATGTTCGATGCATATGGAATACATATATGCAGTCCCAATCTGATCCCCAATTCACATGTAAATACTCATAGAAAACATGCATATGACCTCAAAAATTCAATTCACACAATCATGTCATGTAAATTCCACATTTCCACATCAAAATTAGCTCACTTGGGCTAATGATCAAATACGAGCAATTTAATTTAAATCACTCGACCAAACACATATTTTCACAAAACTATATTTTCGTGACCACTGTTTCGGGAACAGTAAAACCCTAGGTTAATGTTCCTATCAAAACACAATTTATCAGTTCACTTTGTGAACGTATTTCTCGACCAGGCCTCACTTACCTCGCACATTTCATAAATGCACAAACTACAAACCCACATCGGCCAGTGGGCGATCACGGATTTGTCCACATGGGTTTAATCGACATCTCGGTTCCGAGCTTTGGAGGCAGATCAAGCGACCATTCAAGGCCTCGAGCAAAAGCAGAAGCATTGTAGAACACTTAAATAAAGCGTAAAACCTAAGTAGGGAGAAACCCCTACCTCTCGAGGAGTTTGAAAACTCCATAAATGGGGCCTTGCAGGCCCTCTCACGTAGAGCGGTTCTCCTTCTTGCCAGAAGGCTATGACGGTCGGATCGTTGGCTCCTAGAGAGAAGGAAGACACTCTCTACAAAAAACAAGGGTCTAAGCACATTGAAGCCTCCTCCCTCTCACGTTTTTTATCTTTTTTGAAGAAGACAAGTCACTATGCTTCTTTTGTCCTTTAGTGACTTAAACAATTCCCAAAATGCCCATTAAGTCCCTTCATTTAAAGTTTAATGTTAGAGCATATGCCGTAGTCACATTTTTCGTCGTTTACACTCATGCAGCCTTAATTTGCTGATGCGTGTTATATGTGACTTCGTCACACATCAAAAATCGTTCTGACACCTGAACCGCGTGCCTGTAAGTAAAACATGCCAACTCTGGCTGTCTCGGAATTCTACGAAATTTTACGTGCTGGCTAGATGTAGGTGAGACAATTCCCAGCAGTGCAGTCAGGTTTGTCATCCGAGGATCTAGAGAATAGAGTGCAGTTTTTAGCCAGAAATTAACAATTTTGTAATCGAAATCACGATTTTGCCATTTTTCCAGAAATTGGAATTTCTCGGGTCTTACAAATGTGACAAGAAAAGACTGGGTGAACAAAACTGATGATAGCTTATGGGCTTATCGCACAGCTTTCAAGTACTGAATCGTCTGTGGTAAGGCCTACCACCTACTTGTAGAACTGGAGCACAAAGCATACTGGGTAACTAGAATGCTAAACTTGATTGATAAGCGAAAAAGAGCATGCTTGAGTTGAATAATTTGGATGAACTTAAACCCAGACATATGTGATTCGAGAATCTATAAGGAGAAGACTAAGGCGTGGCATGACAAGAACCTCATAATGAGTGGAAGCCAGAACGACAAATATTCTTATTAAATTCACGGAAGAATTGTTTCTAGGAAAACTTCGAGTTAAGATAGTACAGATAGTTTGTGATCACTTAAGTCTTCCCTATGGTGAGTGTCGAATAATGTCGATTCAAGGTGAGATAGGCGATGAGTGAAGATTCTCTGGGTGGCCAATTTGAGAGAGCAAAAATTCCACGAAGTTTGAAAGCAGAGCAAATCACGGTGGATCACGAAATTTTATTGCTTAGTAGTTTAATGCGTATTGGTTGAATTTTGATTAGGAAAGCAAACCCCGGTCGAAATGCTTGACAGTGAAACAAGAGCTGGGAAGCTGACAAGCATTTAAATTATTGTGGTCTTCAGTTTTTCTGATTTTAAGTGTGCTAGGTTTAATTTTTCTTGTTTTAATTTTAATGGATTTGTTTGCGAGGGTTTGAGGTTTGAGGTTAGTGGCGAAGGGAGATAACCTGACAAGCCTTGTGCAAGCTTTGAAGGAGTTGATATAATGCATGGAGTTTTCTGTGCCATTTTTTGTAAAATTTCCTGGTTGTCGAATCTCGGGAGCATTGCGGCGTTGAAAATAGACCTCGGGCACGATCAAGACATTGGTTCCTAGCGTCGCGACGTTGAAAACATTCTTCTACGCAGTAATGCGATGTTAGATCCTAGCGTCGCGATGTTAAAAGCCACACCTCTCGGGATGGTGTGAAGCGTTAGAATCCAGCCTCTTTGTAATGTAAGTGGCGTTGTGCAGAACATCGTGACGTTGAATTTTAAACTCTCGAGAACATCCTAACGTTGGCGAACATCGCGGTCGTTGCCTGTTTTAAGACCCAGCGTTCATATTTCTCCCTCGACATTTCAAACCCAAGTGCTCTCACCGGCTTGCGGGTTTTAGGCGATTCCGATCAACGCCGAAGCGCTCAGATTAGGCATCGCAGTACCCTCCATAGCCACTAAGCCAGTTTGTCCCCACATCACACCTAGTGTTCATTGTCCTTCAGAACCCCTCCCTATGGTTCAAGTTTTGGCTTCGTTCAGGTTTGGTTCCACTACACTCCCCATTTTATGGGTGATTTGTGTCTCAGTAGATCTTCTAGGGTTGGTTGGGGGTTCTAGACCTATTCTTCGTGCGTCAAGCTATCTACCCCACTTTGTGCCCACTACGTGTTTGTTAGTTGCTTTGGCGAGTGGGTTTTGGGTCATAGGTGTTCTTTTGTTGGTGCGATCCCACTTTAGCGGTGTGGTAGCTTACTAGTCCTTTCGCCTTTACGTTCACCCCATCATGATCCAGAACTCATGCCTTGTAATAGAAAAATGTTTCGAAAGTGGTGAGGCCAATGAAAAACCTTCCTCGAGGCTACAATCATAGTAAGGGTCGTCGATGAGCACGATCAAGAAGTCGGCCTCATCCGGCAAGTAGCTCCTTTATTAAGGGAGAAGGGTTTCAACATCGACGTTTTCCAGAAAACGCCGTACGGAAGGGTTAGGGTGCATTGTGCCAACCCGTGATTGCATTTGCCTGATAGTTTGTGTGGGAATTCTACACCAACCTAGCGACCCATGTGCACAAGAAGGTCTGTGTATGTGGGGTGTTGGTCGACTTCAGTGCGAAGTCTATCAACCATTATTACAACCTTGGTAGGTGCTCACGCCTTTGATCGGCTTCCACGAATACCCAACTATCAGTGCCAGGTTTGCTCACAAATTGGCAGGGTGAGTGGAAATTGAACAATGAGGGCCATGTCGTGCACTTCAAGGCCAAACATTTGGCTTATATACCTAAGGTGTGGCACCATTTTATCACCTCTCGTCTCATCCCGACGACGAACATTTGCAAGGTGATGGGGAAACGAGCATTGCTCAATTTCTCCATCATTGAACTGCCAACACGATGTCGGTCGAGTTATAGAGGGCCTTCGTCCTCTATAAGCAGAGGCAGCTAAGATGAACCTCGGGCACCTTTCTTATCTATGGCACGTGCGAGCCTTGAGGTCTGGTTAGGGGACTCGCAGGGCACACGGATCCATCTCCTCGAGGCCATTCGTAGTGAAAAGATAAATTAACATTCCTCGATCGGCGTGGTTTTATGACTTAGGTCACGAACCTTCGGATGAGGAAGAGTGGACGACATACAAAACCTTGTGCGTGAGGAGACCCTAGGTGAGGTCGGCCGTCCCTCATCCACCCCGTCACATCCACCTCCTCCACCTCGTGACCGGTATCCTTAGTCCTTCTTTGCCCAGGGGCCAGGGGTTTAGGACCTGTACCCGAGCGTGCGTTGGGGATGAGACCGGGGGCATCGGTCACCATGAGCCAGGATATGGCTGCCCTACGGGCCGACATACGCATAGTACTCGCGGCCGGGTCGTCGGCGACGGCTCACCTGGTACTTCCATTATGTGCCATCCACCACCGCCGCCACCATAGCGATCGCCCAGGATCGACAGGGAGTTCCCTTCTCTCTTTCTTTCTTTACTTGACAATGAGAACATTGTCCATTTTTGGTGGGGGGTGGCAGTGTAGGTGGTCGGGTTGGCATCAAATACTTTCATGTTTAGCTATGTTTATGTTTATATTTATATTCATTGTTTACATATGTTCATGCTTATGTTTATGTTCGTGTTTAGATATGTTTAGGTTATGTTTATGTCCGCACGTTCACAGTTCTCATCTAGGTTGTGTGTTAGGATGTCTTAGTGTAATTTCTTGTTCTAGGATTGTGTTAAGTAGTATGTGTGCATGATGCCATGTTTTCAGTCAAGGATCTCTTTTTTACCTCTCAGAAGCTTTCGAAAACACACGGTCTGATGAGATCCTTAGGTTGTTAGATGCTCGGGAATTACATGCTTGGATAAGTAGGAATGACATAGTGAGTCACCTCCTTGGTGTTCAAGAAACCGGTCCAGAGTAGTCTACCACACACTCAAAAGTGTGATCTACAGGACGGGCTGAGTTACGGACCTTGCTCCTGAAGCGTTCCGGGAGCCTTGGGCACTTTCTAAACACCCAGTGATGGATCAAGTAGAAAGAAGATTGTCATCGAGCCCCATAAAAAAATAAAGAGAAAAGAGAAAAATAAAAAAGAAAGTGTGAAAAGAATAGAGTGGGACCTTCTAATGAATCCGGCGAGTCCCAGGGGCCTTTTAAAGCTAATGCCTTGAGCTGACTAGCGGGGCCGGTGACTTCCTTTACTTTCGTTACATGGGACGGGAGGATAGAAATTTCCATGACCCTAGGGCCCTTAGGTTTGGTTGAGTGTTAGGTGAAGTTCGAGGGGGGCCCAGATGCCTTGTGCCTTAACGTAGTGCTTGGAGTCATACTTGAATCCATTTACAAGAACACTCAACTAAAACTTACAAGCACTAGGAGTTCGTTCATGAATAGGTAGGTTAATATGAATAAAAATAGTGCGTTCTTATCCTTTTGTAGTTAGACTTAAACGAGGGCAAAGTTGATTCAAGTTTGGGGCCACGGAGCTTAGAGTTATATGCTAGAGATCATACATCCAATGCACATAGACTTCATGGGAAAGGCCATAGAAAACCTAGGAGGCGAGTCACTTCGATCGAATCGGATCGGACTGAATTTTTTCGAAAGTCGAACAACCTTGAGGATCCTCCGAAATTAGAAAAAAAGTGTAAGATTTGTGAGTTCGGTTCATTTTGATTCTTCATCTTGGAAACATGTGCATCACCATTACCATTTAGATTAGTATGTTATTATACGTATTATGCAGTTTCAAAGTACATTTCTTGATTGGAGACGAGTAAACTAAGTTTGGGGGTGTGATGAGTGCCCAAAAACAATCATTACAAACCCGGGATTTAGCGAGATTCGAGATCGATTTCATATATATATGACCGTGTTTTGATTACTTTTCTAATATTTAGTTTTATTTGGTTTTTATAGGAGAAACACTTGAAAATGCGGAAAATGGAGCCGTTCAGGAGGCTTGGAGAAGAGTGGTGCAGAAATCGTCCCAACGTCACAATGTTGCGGGAAAGTCTCAACAAACGTTATCTCTTGCAGAGGCTATAAAAGGAATGGGAGAATCCAATTAAAGGGCTTCAAAATTGTTGCGGAAGTATCATTTGAGAGTGGAGCTTGGAACAAAGGAAAGAAGACTTGAAGATCAACCTTTGGGGAGAGAGACTGGAAGAACTCGGGAGATCATCATTCCCTCGATCATTGAAGTTTTCTCTATTCCTATTCTTATGTCTTGCTTTTCATTTGTATTGGAACATAACATAATGAGTTCCTAATTTCATGGTTTTTAGGGTGTTGGTAGAAGTTTGGACATAGATACTATGTTAAAGTTTTAACCTTTTTATAATTCCATTATCTTTTATATACTTGTTTTACCATTAACTCATGCTTGGATGAAATCATATTAATTTCTAATCAATCTTAATATGTGAGTGGTTCTTTGTAAGATCTGAGAAGTGAATGAAGAATTAGACATAGTTGGGTTAACCTAATAAACTTGGTAATATAATATTACCAATGATTAGGAGGCTTAGGAGTTCTTTGCACTCTATGCACCTTTAATGCTTGGGGTTGAGCCAAGGACCAAGAAACCTAATGATAAAGGGAGGTTAAATGACCTTGAGAAAGGCTTTAATTACATTAGATAAGAGTCACCTTGAAAAACACTATATTAGATAATGGAATGGAATCGCAGCATTACATAGTAGGATTGTCCGGGGACACCCGACACCACTAACCTTTTTGCATCCTTGATCAATTTTACATGCGAAAAGAACAATTTCTTTAGTAATAGGTTCATACTTTTAGTTCCTCTTAGCCATCACGATTGCTAGTTTGAAAATTAAAGGAGTATTGTAATTTTAGTCGTAGCATACTAATTAAGGTTTCCCTATGGATGGAACCAGATTGCCAAGAATTTTATTTATTACTTAACAAGTGTGTACTTCACCTTGAGAATAGGCACTTTGCACTTCCTATTTGCATGTACACTTAAAAACACAATCAACATGACGCTATCCACCACGTAATAGAAGTGTCGTTGCACTAACCGAAGTGTCAAGCAACGTTCGGAGGCGTTAATGCGCTCCCGCATGTGAAGTGTCGTAGCATAGCGGGAGTCGAGAAGCGATCGAGAGACCTGCCTAATTCATTCCTTTGTCGGTCTTAAAGCGGGCATATGATTATGTAATGTTTCAGGAACTTGCTATATCATTCTTAATTGTTATCAAATAAGGGCAAGGTCTGAACATTTTTTCATATAACTTTTGTGCATGTGACCATTTCTTTTCAATTAATGAATGAAAACGGAATGAAGCTTGGGGTTGTAGTCTGGGTACTTTCGACTTTCATTACTAATATAACATCCTCACGGACCTTAAGCCACTTTGGTGTCGGTACTCGGCTTTCGATCTTAGGTACTTAACAATCATCACGGACCTTAAATCACTGATGTCGATGCTGACTTTTAGTCTGGAATTGCTTAGCATCCTTTAGACCAAAACAACTTTGAGTCACCCAGGTGAGTCGGCTCGGTCTTAGGTGTAACATCCTCTAGACCCGAATGGCTTTGGGTCTAGGTACTCAATCTTGATCTAGATACTCCAACATCCTTTGGAAGCAAACCACATTTAGTACCAATACTCAACTTTGATAAGTACTCACCTCGATTTTACCACAAGCCTTCCAATTCTAGCCATTTCATTGGAAATCTTTACAGCAAACTAAACCAACCACTAAGTGACAGACCAGCGAAATACACATGTATTGAAGGTTTAGGGTTTCCCTAACCAAATATAAACAAAGAAAGAGTTAGGGGTGGTTTCCTTATGAGATTCATGCAAAATAGGTTCGAACCAAGTTCCAAACATGAATAAGAAATTTCCATACCAAAGTTCCAAACAGGAATTCCATACCTAGATTTTCTTCTTCTTCTCTTCTTCCTTCTTCCTTCTTCTACTCTTCTTCCTTTCTCTCTTTCGCCACCATAAAGCCCTAACCTTCAAAGCCAAAATGAGATATTCTAAGACCATATTTGGTCTTATCAATTTTGTAGGGTTCTTTTCTTTTTCTTTTTCATTTGGTCCTTCCTTTTTAATTTATTTGCAAATCAACTTATTCAATTTCTAACTTAGCATATAATCTTCTTGTATTGCAAACCTTTGGGTCATAATGTCAAATATAGTTTCACTTAGTCTTTATAATTAGAAAATGCAATTTTACTTTTCTTATACTGAATTTGCAATAAAACTCACTAGGGTCTAATTCGAGGTGTTACAAATCCGTACAGAGTTTTAAAATTACCCCGATCACGATCATCCTTATATGGCAAATCTAGTATAGATAAATAGATGAGTAAGGGAAATACCAGATATTTATCCACGAATTTCCTGGTTTCCAAATCCACTTACTTCTAGGAGATTAATGCTACTTGATAAGGGAAGAAATTGGTCATTGATAAGGAAACACAACTTTTATCCTAAGATTAGGAGTTCTTTCCGAGGAGAGAGATGAGGATTTGTGAACCACTTTCTATAATCGGGAAGATCCCCGTGAGGAGGTAAGCAACTCAAACTGTGCATACTTTTCTTTCTTCTTCCTCTCCATATTTTCTTGACTTAATCATCGGAGAAACGTAGGCCACCATGTGGATCACGCCCCTTTGCGGGTTTATTCTTGGCTGCTAATGCCTAGGGGTCCAGGGCAGTCCAAGGTAGCTGAAGACTAAGAAAGGGAAGAAATATAGAGTCTTCCAAAGTGTTATCTACATATTTGTACATATTAGAGTGTCTGAATTCTCTTGGTTGCAGGAACCATCGAGGTTCCAAAGAGTTCCTAGTGTGCCTATAAATATATAGGTGAGACCTCATTTATGAAACTAAACTTCCCAAAGTTGGGAGCTTTCAAAACATTGTAAAGCTTCCTTGCAAATAAAACCTTTCTTTATTCTTAAGACTTCTCTTCTGTAATCTAGCATCATCAGTAAGGGTAAAAGCGAAACATGCAAGTCGAGCAAGTGGAGAGGCTGACTTAGCAGCAGGGTGGGAAGTTCCTAAGTGCCACCACGGGAGCTTAATTGAAGGGCTAAGCCGCGACCTTTGTTGTAGTAATGACGATTATGTAGAGTCCGATGTGAGACATATGGCGAATTTGGAGTTGGGAAGTCATCGAAGGATAACACCACGCTCTCTCATGCGGGGAATCCAAACAAGATGATGGGATGGGCAAGGCAAAAGAGGAGTGTGGCTTGGTAAACACGTTCAAAATGTTGGTTGATAGAGGTAATCATTCGTGAGGTTGTTCTCTGAATATTAGAGCCATGGAATTTGAGTCATATTTTCATGTCGATAGGCCTTAGAAGGTGGATTTGAGGATACCTTAAACATATTTCTCAATTCTCACGTAATGGTTCTTTTCTTTTGCTACTTTTCAATTGTAGTTGTGTATAATTTTACATTCAATTTTAGTCGGAAAATGATAGAAAAGCAAGGGAGGTCTCTTTGTAAAAGAATTAATTGAAAGAGGAAAACAATTTATAGATCTCCCCTTTCTTTTTCAATTTCTTTGTCTTTGAAGGCTACAAGAAGAAATGCATGTAATTTTATTCGTCTTTTATGGTTTTGCTCTTCTTCGCCATCGAAGATGGACACATTGCAAAAGGGTGAAAACTTCATAATGATATTGAAGCTTTAGGAGTGAAGCAGATTTTTACTAATGTGTCGATTTCACACAGATCCATAACATCTTCTTATATGTTTATGGTGTTGTTTCAAAAGAGGATGGAGCATGATTCTTGTATTGGTAGACTCTTTAAGTGGGTTGACCAATTCAAAATACTCGATCTCTCTTGGTGAAGTTTTAAGCTTTATTACTATATAATGAAATACTAAATAAGTAGTGTTTCTTGAGCAACTTACACATTACAATCCATGTGCAACTTATGTGCAATCATGTGATTGTAATGTGAGCCAACCACTATATACTTCTTCAATTCGCGATTGTTTTTATTACACTGTTAACTTGAATAGGTTTGGGACAAGCGGTCTTCTAGTTGAAAGGATGGTTAGGTCCACTTCGAGAGGATATAAAGGAAATGTTACGTCTATTGACAGTCGTGAGGATAGTCGCTACTTTTATATTAAATGGAGAGGATATTATTGATAGCATTAAGCTTTGGGATATTCAGAAAATTTCATTTCCTCTTGTTTCATATGCCTTTTGTACTTCCTATTTCTCCTTACATTCACTTCTTTTATACTTTTGATCCTTAATGCTTCAAAATGTTTTAATTGCTAATAAGTAATGTTGATTAACATACTAGAAATATGGGGATGACCCTGGCATTTGTGCCTAAATATGAAACCCATTGAAAACAAAATTGTTTTGAAATATATGAATTTTCTAAGGAATATAACTTTTCTTCTTCAACCAGCATGAAGCAAACCAAGGATTAGTCATACAGAATGATGAAGTATTTTCCTAATAGCAAGGAGTTGAACTATCTCACTAATGTGCCGACATATGAAGGGCATTGTGTAAACAACCTTCAAATACGTTGTTACTTCTCACATTTATATAGATAATCAGCTGCGTACATTCTATTAATAGTCTATAGTACATTCTATATCAAATGGAATTCTTCTAAGAATTCATAAAAAGGGTCTCAAAGTTAGGATATTGTTTTTATGATTAATTTGAGCTGGTCACACTTGTAATTTTATTTTGGCGGTTATAATTTCACTTTTCAATTTATTACAAGTCATGATTTTATGAACTTCATTGAAAATGCATAAAATATGGTGGGCTTGTCCACATGTTTTAAAATGTTCACTGGAACTATCACAACTATACTTTTTTTATTAAATAATAGTTTTTTAAGTTACTTTTCCTTGACCCATCTGATTATGATAATGTTTTGATTATGTTATCCTTTATGAATGGATTTGATGTAGCCTATCTGATTACATGCCACTATTCACAACATTACAAAATTAAGAATACTAACATGCTTTGCAATTCTAATATTATTGCAAGTAGTAATTGCGACACTAGCCAAAAGTACTTATATCTTGGATTAAATCGATAGTTTGGATTTACTTGCATTTTGATGTGGTATGTCTTTCAATTACACTTTTTTAATACACTCTAATTTCAAGATAATTAATTGTCTCTCTAATTTACACTTATTTTGTTTGATCCTTCCCTCAGTAGATATAAATTAAGAATAATGGATATGTGATCCTTAGATTGGGATCTTGCACTTATCTTAGTGACAAATTTGAGAGGGAAGTTTACGATGAGTGCATGGATTGAATTTTAAAAACTTTCTTGTAAGTTTTGCTGTTGAAAATGAAATTGCAAATCTGTGCCGAGGGTGAAATTGCAGAACTTAGTTACCATAAAAAAAAAACCTATAAAAGATTGCGCTTGGCACCCTTTCTTCAAGTTTATGATCGCGAATAGCTCATCATTTATTGGTAAGATTGCTTGATGGGAATATCCTCTCGATGATAAAGCAGAAAAGCCTCTCGATGATAAAGTAGAAGTTCTTCTGTAGATATACATGTAGCTAGCCACTCTCAATCTAGATATATGTTCATCTGTTAACATTGCCATATATGGGGAATATCCTATCAATGATAAAGCAATTCTTACAAGTAGCTAATTTGTTCTTCTATCCAATCATGCCTTCAATATATATAGTGATGACTATTGCATGAATTTTTTTTAAAAAGCGGGCTTAAAAATAATTTTTCCAATCTTGATCTTATTGAAAAATATTATAAATTACAAATATAACAAATCAAGTTTTTGTTATATTATTAATGGCGATACATAAAATCTTAAAATCATTGAAACAAATTGTTTCACATGAAGCACTACTATCAGGATGAGTTTCCAATTGCTTTAACCAAGCTATGCTACTTTAGCATGTCTTAACTGAGGTCTAGTAGCTTATCATACCTAGCTTAAGTGGTAGAGCACTCACCGTTTGAAACAAGCATAAGACATAGGTAGAGGGGGTCTCACATTAGAGTCCAAGTAAACAATTTACTACCTTGAATCTAAGGTGTCTTAAAAAAAAACTTAGGTCTAGTAAGAAAGTTCAAATATTTGAAATATAAGGAAATAGAGAGATACTAAGGTAGAAACTTTGGATGGATCCTAATATTTGCACACACACACACACACACACACACACACATATATATCCTAATCAAGAAAAATACCGCAAATCCTTTTAAAATTTGTATTTAACATCCTAATCAAGAAAATAAAGGATAGGGTGAAAGATAAAAATAGTTTATTAATATCAATAAACATCTCTCTGGAAATCCTAGCTACTCCTCCCTCTACTCTCTCTTTCAAGTCCTTGTTTGTTAGAGAAGAGGGATGTTTTTTTTTTTTTTTGTCATTCTTAGCTTGAAATCATCCCTTCCATCGTTTTCTTCCTCATATATGAGTTTTCTTTTTCAATAAAGTGGTTTTTTCCACATCGATCTGGGTTTGTCTTTATTTTTTCATGTTTTCACATCAACATGCTGTGATGTGTTTTGTCACCAACTCATTGTGCATGTTTTACACTAATAGTTGTGTTAGCTTCTTCGTGAGTTTTCACACAGTAGTTTAGATGACAAAGTTCGATCTAATGTGAGTCACCCAATCTTCAATTCATATTCATCAATATGCCGTACTAGAATTCTGGGTGATTTCAGGCATTTTTTTACTATCAAATATGTAGGCATTGAGTCGATCATTTATGCTATTAACCTGAATGTTGCATCATTCTCTTAAGTTTTTAACACTTTTGATCTTATGTTTCTATTGATTGTATGACTAACCTGAATCAATAAATTTATATTTTTTCAAAAGAAAAAACAAATCGAATAAGTGAAAGATTAAATTTGGTATCCATTATTACTAAATTAAATCAAACAAATTTTACATTAATGATTGAATTTTCTTCTTTTTTTTATATATACAGAGGACAAATATATCTTAAAGTTTCAGAATGGGAGGAAAATGTTTATTTTTGGTAATGGATATGGATGAAAAATAGTATATTGAAGACGGAAGTTCAAAGACCGAAACTATATAACCTGGACAATGAAGATTGTTGTACCAAAGATTCTATAGCCAACTCTATATATCAAGTTGTAAACAATCAAAAGTCATCTATCTATCATTCTTATATAATCAACAAAAAAGAAACTAATTAACAAGTTCCCAAAATTAACAAATAATAAGATATAGCCATGTTTGTCACATAAAATTTAAAGGAAAAGTAAAAGACTAAATGAACAATACTCTCATCATATTTATGGCACAATAATTAGGAAATAACCCATAATGAGAGAAAAAATATTATAAAAGAAAACCAAAAACTAATGAGGGGAGGAAGATCAAGCCTTGTTGCACGATCTTCTTAATTCTCTCACAATGAATTGAAACAACGTTCATACTCTTCATTCGGAATAGGAACGAGATTAAACAAAATCTCAGATAATTTTAGAGAAATTCTCTTCAAAAATCTACATTCCAAATATAATTGGACCCTCTTTTTATATGTCCGTTAAAACATAAAACCAGAGTTAATTCCATTCACTCTACAATACAAACGGAAATTCCAACAATTTATGGGTTTAATTTTCATCCTTCCTTGATCACTTTGTTAGGGGTAGGTGGATGAGGTGAAACAAGAGTCTCCTTATATAGGTTGGCATTATTCCCGAACTTGTCTCCATCATAACGCATAATGTTCTTATATGTATTTTCCAGAGTTAACCCAATGGGAGTTGCCAAAATGAGTGCCAATGCCAGTTCTTCAACCCCAATGTTGTTTTGGCACCTATGAACAGTGTTTTTGCTCTAATGGTAGGTGCCAAAATGGGGTGTCATATAATTATCCAAAAAAAAATGGGGTGTCATTTTAATAATTCAATGTTTTTTATTAAAAAATATAATTAAAATATTTCTATAATTCTCATTTTTACACCTAATACAATATATCCACAAATACCTAACATTCTAACCCTTTTTCATCCTTAATCAATGTTACATCCGAAACGAACAATTTCTTTAGTAATAGCTTAATTTACTTTAGTTCACATTACTTCATGATTGCTAGTTTGAATATTAAAGGAGGTCACTGCACAAGCATACTACATTAAGGTTTTCCCTGTGGGATCGATATCCGTATTTTAGGTACATTTATTACTTGACAGCGTGATACTTGCGCAAAATAGGCAATTTGCACTTCTATTTGCATGTACACACACACAATCACGTTAAATGCCTATCAAGTTTTTGGCGTCATGGTCGAGGATTTCATTTATTCACGTAGTGTTTATGCTAATATCAATACTAAGTAATTTCTTGGTAATTTCGCATTTGTTTTGCTTAAATTTTTATGCTTTATTTTTTCTTTGCTTTGTAACAAACTTTCGTGTACGTGAAGTTGTATGCAATCTGAACCCATTAAAACTATTCTTCGATCCTAAAACGAGAGAACTTTGAAAAGAATTCTAAGGACAAAGAGAGAAGCAATGCACTAGAATTTGAGCAACTACCTATGGGACCGATGGAAGAAAATAGAGACGACAATGTTGGTTCGACTAGAGGGGGTAGTATACATCATGATGCGGCAAATATGGATAATTTGTTGCCACCTATCAGGGATTATGGTCACCCGTCTCATGCATTCACCTCGTGATTAGAGATCAGCAACACAAGAGAACAACTGAGCCCAAGTCCATCACCCCAAAGCATTGCTGAATCCGCCCACTGACTTTCACATTACGAGGATCCGAATGCTCTATATCCTTAACTTTTGGAAGTGTGTGATACAATGAAATATAACGAGGTGGAGCACCATGCTATTCGACTTCATCGTTCCCATTCATCATGATAAAGTCATATTTAGCCACTTTTAACCGCCAAACTAATAACATCATGGGATGATCAGTCAAACAAATTGCCAGATTCTTTCCACCAAAGAAAAGCGAAAAGTTGAGAATTGACATCGTGAGTTTTTATCGCATGAAGGAGAGTGGTTCTATGAAGCTGGGAGTAGATTCAAAGATTTTGGCTGAGAAAGTGCCCTCACCATAGTTTCAAATTTTTAATGGATGCAAGTCCATCATTTCTACAATGGTTGAGTCGCCTTACTAGACTCTATTGACGCTTTCGCTGGAGGAGCCAATATAGAAGAATAAGTGGAGGGCTTATCAAATTCTTGAGAACATAGCCTTGAATGATTGTCAATGGTAAGTTGAGAGAGCAGCACCGAAGAAACCAGTTAGGGTGTTCGATTTAAACATGTTCACAAACTTATCTGCTCAAGTGTCTACACTCTCCAAGCTTCTCAACAAATAGGTTCTCAAGTATCCGTGCATAAAGTTAAAGAAAGCCCACCCGCATGTGAGCAATGTCATGGACCTCATCTCACCTCTCAATGCCTAATGATGAATGCCATGGGGATTTACACTATCGAATGCTCAATATATAATGGGTTCCCCCAAAAACCATAACTTCAACTCCATATATCGAATTGCTAATCCAGAGGGATGAACCATCCAACTTCTCATGGAAAATTAGAATGCGTAGTAATCTTATGGAGAAAGCCAAACCTCTCTCCAACCACCTCAAGAGAAGAAGCTCTAATCTAGATCCGAAAATGGGAAATGTTTAATGATATGCATATGAGTATGATGAAGTCACATGATAAGTTCGAGAATGAGACTAGGACATCATTGAACAATCAAGCAGCTCAGCTTCGAAATTTTGAGGTCTAAAATGGGCCAAATGATTTCGTTATTGAGCGAGAGGCAACACGGAAATCTACCTAGTACTTCTAAGATCAACCCAAGGAGAGAAGGAAAGGAGCATTTAAAAGCTGTAACCCTAAGGAGTGGTAAGACTCTGGAATAGTCAATTGAGGCCCAAGAAGAGGATGAAAACCCTGTGGGAGATGAGAAAAGCAAAGGCGAGATCAAGATGCCAAGAATAGTAAAGAAACTAGTCTCAAATACACCAGAGAAAGTTGAAGTTCATAAACCTAAGTATGATGAGAAGCCGACATCCTATATCCTAGCCATCGAGAATAACATATTGATAAGGCCAAGGTGTTCATGGACATCTTCAAAAAGCCTCACATAAACATCCCATTTGTTGAAGCACTTGAGCAAATGTCGGGATACGTGAAATTCATGAAGGACATCTTGTCCAAGAAATGGAAGTTAGGATACTATGAGACTGTCGCGCTGTCAGAAGAGTGTAGTACCATATTGCAAAAGAAGCTGCCCCCTGAGTTGAAAGATCCGAGTAGTTTCACAATCCCATGTGCTATTGGGAATGCAATATTTGAAAGAGCCCTATGTGATTTAGGTGCGAGCATTAATCTTATGCCGTGGTCGATCTTTAAGAAATTGAAATTGGGAGAAGCGCGTCCGACAACATAATCTTTGCGCTAGCGTATCTACTACTAACTCATCCACGTGGTATCATAGAGGATGTGTTAGTCAAAGTGGACAAATTTATATTCCCCGTAGATTTCATTATTTTAGACATGCAATAAGATAAAGAGGTCCTAATCATCCTTGGACGACCATTCTTAGCCACGGGAAGGGCAATAATTGATGTGCAAAAGGGTGAACTGAGGTTGAGAGTTCAAGAAGAGGAAGTGACATTCAATGTCTTTAATGCCATAAAGCATCCACATGATAATCGCATAAATTTGCTTCCGAAAGTGGATATGCTGGGAGGCTATAGTGTCTAGCCAATTGGTTCCTTCAAGGACCATTGGAGACTAGCCTGACTCATGATGACCCTTACTCTTATGAAGATGAGATACCAAGAGTATGTCAATGGATGGACTTTTCAATTCAAATAGAAGAAAGTATTTTGAATCTTGGGAGCTAGCCTGGCCACCTGACTCTCTATTGAGAAGCCCCTCATTGTGGAAGTGTTATAGCTAACCTCAATCATTTGAGATATGCTTATCTTGGGGAGGAATCTACACTCCCAGTTATCATCTCATCCTCCCTCTACGGAGGAGGAGAAATTGTTAAAGATCCTTAAGGAGCATAAAGAAGCAACTGGATGGTCCCTAGTTGATATAAAAGGGATAAGGCCATCTATGTGTATGCACAGGATATTACTGGAGGAAGACAGCAAGCCGACAGTGGATGCCCAGATACGTTTAAATATTTCCATGAAAGAGGTAGTTGGGAAGGAGGTACTTAAATGGTTAGATGCTGGAGTGATTTACCCTATCTCTAACAGTTCATGGGTTAGAGAAATGAATTGCTCCTGACCAGAATAGTTACAAGATGGAGGATTTGTATTGACTACCGAAGACTTAAAAAAGTGACCAGAAAATATCATTTCCCACTGCCATTTTTTTATCAGATGTTAGATAGACTAGCTGCGAATGAGTACTTTTTCTTTCTGGATGGATACTCGGGATACAAATAGATCACCATAGCTCCAAAAGATCAGGAAAATACCACCTTCACATGCCCTCATGGCACATTCGCTTTCCGGAGAATGCCATTTAGGTCAGGTAACGCTCGAACCTTCGTAGACGCATTTATGGCAATATTTTCGACATGGTCGAAAAATCCATTGAAGTCTTCATGATGATTTTTCGTTGATTGGATTCTACATTTGATGACTGCCCATAATCCGACATTGGTACCGAAGAGGTGCATGGAACCAATTTAGTGTTAAATCGGGAAAAGCTACCATAAATGAGAGAAGGTATAGTATTAGTGGCATTGTATATCCCAAGAGGAACTGAGAGGGTCGACCAGCCAAGATTGAGATCATAGAAAAACTACTCTCCCACATCGCAAAGGAGTACGTAGTTTCTCACACCCAAAGTTTTTACGCTTGTCTATCCGACATTTCTCTAAAGTTTCCAAACCATCGCTCCACCTTTCTTATGCAAAACCGCTGTCAATTCAATGAAGCCATGTACGACGCTTGAAGTCACAAAAGAGTAACCCTCGCCCTATAGTAGTCGCTCCATATTGGAACCTTCCATTTGAACTTCTATGTGCGATGCAAGCGATTTGCGCTAGGGTCGTTGACCGTAGAAAAGAAAGGTCTTTATGCCATCTATTGGCGCCATCCGACCGAATGATGCACAACTCAATTATGCTACAACAAAGAAAGAGTTGTTAGCTGTTGTGTTTGCTTTTGACAAATTCAGACCTTATCAGGTTATTGTGTTCACAAATCATTCCGCAATCAAATACTTGATGACTAAGAAAGACGCGAAACCTAGACTTATTCGTTGGGTACCTTATCATAAGAATTCGTATGCGGGATTCAAGATAAGAAGGGTTCCGAAAACATAGTAGCCGATAATCTGTCAAGACTGGAAACTCCAGAAACAGTGCAGAAACATTATTTGTAGATTGATGACCCGTTCCCAGATGAACAGATATTATCTTTGTCACATGATGAAACAACACCATAATTTGCCGATATAGCTAATTATCTGTCTGCCGGTATTACCCCACTTGACCTCACTTATCAACAAAAGAAGAGATTCTTTGCAGAAGTGAAACACTAATTCTAGGAAGACCCAATCCTCTTCAAACAGTACGTCGATCAGATTATTCGCAAGTGTGTGTCGAAGGAAGGGCGTAGATATCGACGCATCACACTCCTTAGAGTATGGGGATCATTTCAATGGACAAAGAACAACGGCCAAGGTATTGCAATAAGGTTTTTATTGGCCTTCTATATTCAAAGATGCACACTTGTTTGCAAAGTCTTGTGATCGATGTCAAAGAACTGGGAACATTGGACAACGAAATGAAATGCCAATGACGAATATTCTAGAGGTAGAACTTTTTTATGTCTGGGGCATTGACTTTATGGGTATGTTTCCATCGTCCTATGGACACAAGTACATACTTTTAGCAATGGATTATGCGTCCAAGTGGATGGAAGCCATTACAACCATTACTTGTGATGCCAAAGTAGTACTGTGCTTCATCAGGAGTAACAACTTTTCAAGGTTCGGGACTCCTAGAGCAGTAATCAGCGATGAAGGCTCCCATTTCTATAACAAGCTGTTTACATCACTCCTGGCCAAATATGGGGTGAAGCATCGGGTGACACTTGCTTATAACCCCCAAAGCAATGGGCAAGCTAAGGTTTCAAACAAAGAGATCAAGAAAATCTTGGAAAAGACAGTTAATGTGATAAGAAAAGACTAGGTGAACAAAATTGATGATAGCTTATGGGCTTATCCCATAAATTTCAAGACCCTATTGGGCATGTCCCCGTACCGAATCGTCTAGGGTAAGGCCTTCCACCTACCTGTAGAAGTAGAGCACAAAGCATACTAGGCAATTAGAATGTTAAACTTGAATTTCGAAATGGCCGAGAAAAAGAGGATGCTTCAGTTGAATGAGATGGATGAACTTAGGAAGAATGCATATGACGGTTTGAGAATCTAGAAGGAGAAGACCAAGGCGTGGCATGACAAGCACCTACTGCATAATGAGCTAAAATCAGACAATAAGAGGCGGCCATTCAATCTACGGCCAAAATTGCTCTCAGAAAACTCAAGTCAAGATGATCTGACCCATTTATGATCACTCAAGTCTTCCCCCTACGATATGTCGGAAGCTAATACACTGAGAGAGGTTAATTCAAGTGAATGGGCAAATGAAAGATTTATCTGGGTGGCCAATTTGAGAAGCATAATTCCACCACAAGTTTGAAACCGACATAAGAAATGCGTGGGATCACGAAATTTTTGTTGGTCAGCAGTTGTCTGTGGTTGGGCACTAGTTAGGCGGACACAGCTTGGTCGAGCTAACGACAGTAAACAAAGCGTTACTTGGGAGGCAACCCAAGCCTTTAAATTATTGTGGTCTTCAGTTTTTCTGATTTTAAGTGTGCTAGGTTTAATTTTGCTTGTTTTAATTTTAATGCATTTGTTTTGTAGGTTTCAAGATTCCAAGGTTGCCGTGGCGAAGGAGAGATAGCACGAAAAGCCTTGTGCAAGCTTTAAGAGGAGTTGATCTATGCAAGTAGTTTTTCTATATTTAGAAAAAAATTTGTAAAATTTCCTAGTTGTTAGTCTTGGGAACGTCGCAACATTGAAAATAGACCTCTTGGGCACGTCGCAACGTTGGTTTCTAACGTCACGACGTTGAAAACATACTTCTCTGCAATGTCACGACGTTAGATCCTAACGTCGCAACGTTGAAAAATAGACCCCTCTGTAACGTCGCAAAGTTGGATTTCAACGTTGCGACGTTGAAAATACACCCCTTGGGAATGTCGCGACGTTGAAAATACACCCCTCAAGAACGTCACGATGTTGAGAATCCAACCTCTCTATAACATCGCGACGTTGCCCTGTTAGATCCAAAAACGTTAATATTTCTCCCATCCGACATTTCCAAAACCCTAAGTGCTCTCACTGGCTTGCAGGTTTTTCGGCTAGATTTTGATCCCAACACTTCCAAACGCTCTAATTAGGCGTCCTTAGCACCCTCCATAGCCCTAGGCCCGTCCCAGCTCCCATCACACCTAGTGTTCATCATTCTTCGAACCCTCCTACGGCTCCAAGTTTTGGCCTGCTCATGTTCGTCCCACCACACTCCCCATTTTTCGGGGTGATCTTCAGGTTCCCAAAGATATCTTCTAGGGGCGTTGGTCACATGTCACATCCCCAACCCCCGCCTAGGCGAATGAAGGGGTGCGAAACTATACTGGGACTCTTTACTTGTTTTTTTTCAGACATTGGTGGGCCCAAGTCTTATAACTGAATCAAAATATCATATACAAAGATACAAAATTAGACTACCATCGTAGTGGTGTTTATAGTGTCAATACATACAGTTCTAAGTCCCATTTACATATAAATCTACAAAAACTGTACATTTACATTAACATAATCAGAGCGCAAAACCTACAGGTAATGGACCCTCACAAGTGTAGTCAGCTCAAGAAGATGTGGAAGATCATGGACGTCCTCCTCCTCGTACCTACACCCGATTAAAACCTATGCTGTTTTTACGCTTAGTGGGAAACATATGACTTATACATATACACAAGCACTAATTTCATTTACATACATATAATATAATAGATATACAAAGAGTTAGTATATCATAATTTTTCATGAATTCATATAACAACTTATACACATACTTGTACTTATAGCATACTTATACTTGTTCATATCTCCCGTAGGACACATACTTTTACTTATAGCAAACTTATAATTGTTCAGATCCCCCGTAGGACACATACTTATATTTATAGCAAACTTATACTTGTTCAGTTCTCCTGTAGGAGTTACAGAGCTTATACTTGTACAGAGGTACCCTTAGGTACTACAAAGCTTATACTTTATACAGTAGGCAAATTGCAGGTACGATAAGAGTTTATACTTGTATGAAAATTCCATAGGTACTACTTCGTTTATACTTATAGCCAGAGAAAATTCGTGAGGCACGTAGTTTATACTTGTACAGAGGTACCCATAGGTACATTCAAAGTAGAACGATGTACATTACTTTACTCTATTCGTTATTCTAACTCTTATCATATAATTGTTTGACTACCTAGACCAGTAATAAGGAATGAGTCGATTGATGAAGACAATAAGTACCCGGGTTACCTAGATAATACTAGCGGTGCATTAGCACAAAATGTAGTGTCAAGACCACAAACAAGGTCGCCGCACTAATCGTAGAGTACCCCATAATAAATGTGCCGAAGCACGGTCAGAGAGTTTCGTCGCACTAATAAGATAGTATCGAAGTACTAAACGTGTCTGCCCACGTAATAGAGATGTCGTGTCATTCAATATCCAGTCTTAGGTAGTCCTACTGATAGGCGTTTTTTGTGATGTGTATATAAAATTATTCAGAAAAATATAAAAAGAGCGCCTATTCCGCGCAAGTATACGCTTGTCAAGTAATAAAGTGTACCCTAAGTACCTGACATCGGATCCACAGGAAAAATGGGATGCTATGCCAAATTATAATGCTTCTCTAATATCTCAAACTAATAATCAGATAAACAAAATTTAAACTAATTAATGAAATTTCCTAATGTAAATTTAGTTCACAACTAAGGGATACCAAGAGATGATAAATTCCTAGGGTACTTGGGGGCACCTGATTAACTTTAGATGAGGTTAAAATTCTACTCTATCGTTTCATGAAATGCTTTCAAGGCAACTCTGTCTAATTTAATTATGTTTCCCCGAGGTCAGAATAACCTACCAACTAACACTAGGTCTTTTGCTTCTCAGCTCAACCTCAAAGATTAAAGATGCTTTAAGATTCAGGTTCCAATACACCTCCTAATTACCGACAATTTCTACACTACCAGGCTAATTAGGTTGATTCATCTATGTCTAGTTCTTTACTCCCTTCTCAGATCTTGCAAAGAACCACTCACCACATTGAGATTAGCCAAAAATCAATATGTAAATAGAACCAAGTATGAATCAATAGAGGTGCATTCACAAGAAACAATAGAAACTAACATTAACAAATAGGATATAAACCTATGTTCAATATACAACCAAAACCCTAGATCTACAATTTAAAGCATGATGGGAGGTTCGACACATCATAAACTTAGATAAAACATGAGAAAAGAGGGAGAAGAAAAAAGATAATGATCAAAAGATGGTGAGTCTCGGATTTTCTTCCACAAATCTCATGATCTTCTCCCAAATCTTAAAAAACTGCTCTCAACCTCCTCCTTTGTCCCAAAGTGTGGACAAAGTCCCCTCCGAGCCCTAGCCGCTTCGCCTCTTCGGTTTGAGCTTGCAACCCTCCATTATGGGCTCAAAATGGGCCAAAATCCACCCAAAATCGACCCTTAACGCCGCACGTCATGGCAACGTCGCGACGTCGTTTCACTGCAATGTCGCGACGCTGGGAGCCTCAACGCCGCGACGCTGTCAGTCCCCGCCTCCCAACTTCGTAAGGTCATACTTTGTCATACGAACTCCGATTTAGGTGTTCTTGGTACCGTTGGAAAGCTCTTGAAGTTTAGAATCTATCCATATATGACTTGATGCAATATGAGCACATATTATTTCTGAAAACGTCAAAATAAAGTAGCCTCTCCTCGCTGAAGGTGCTGCAATGTTTGTCGATTTTCAAGTTTTGGAACTTGCATAACTTCTTTGTTCGAACTCCACTTTTGTGTTTTGGTATCCCTGAAAGCTCTTGAAGTTTAGAATCTATACATATAAATCTTGCTTCAATTGGAGTTCATATGATATCTGAAAACGCCAAATACAGTACCTGCTTATGTAGTAGTTTTTCCACCAATTTTGCACAATTCCATCAAATGGATGACCCGATCAGCAAGTAAAAGAACTTTAGAGCATTAGGCACTTATTTAACATAAAAACACTAGAAAAAAATAATAAAGTATAGGGGATAAAATGAGTATTTAAGATACTCATCACACCCCAAACTTAAATTCTTGTCATTCCCCAAGCAAGAGACCTTACTCAAAACAAAAACAAAATTGAAAATGACATGAACTAAAAATAATGAGATGAGTATGATAACATGATTCCAAATGAAGAATCACTATGAACAATTTAGCAATATTAGCCTTTTCAACCAAAAATTTCAGGATCTCAAACTTAAACTTTCTAAGGAACATGGCAAAGCAACGCATGGTAAGCAAAGCAAATCAACCCCCTGTCCGGCAGTGATCTTCCTGCTGAAACTAAGTGTAGGTGGGATGGTACATCTTTCAAGGTATAGCAAGCCCTAAAGACCCCCAAACTTAAGCCAACTCACCTATTTGGAAGAAGCTTAACTAAGAAAGGATAAGAACGCATCTCTTTTATTCATACCAAAATACTCCAAAAATCTCCTAAATACCTAAAAATGAAGGGAGAATTAGCCAAGAAGTTTTAGATGAGTGTTCAGAGGCGGATCCATTGGTGACTCCTCACCACCTGTTAAGGGCACCGTACATTAAATTCCCTTCAAACTTCACCTTAACACTCAACCAAACCTAAAGGCCCTAGTTGTGGGAAGGATCCATCTTCCGGGTCCCCATGTAGCGGGCGCGCGGAATAATGACTCGCCGCCATTTAGGGCACAGCTTGAAAGGCCTCTGACTGCGTCTTGGATTCCATCGATGATCCACTTATTCTAATTCACAAGCCTATTTTTTTAATTTTTTTTTCTTTTCACTTTTTCTATTGTTTTTCATTTTTTTCTTTAGTTGGGGCTCAATGGCAATCCTCTTTTGATTGGGTTTCCCATCACTTAGGTGGTTAGAATCCCCCAAGGTTAGCAGAATTCAAGGCAAAGAGTCCGGGGACCAAGGTATACAAGGAGACCAAAAGTGTGTGGGATAGGATTCCTTGAGAAATAGCTTTTGTAGTAATAAATGGAGGTGACTGTTGGTCACCCATACCAAGCAAGTACACAATTCCGTATCATTTAAAACCTAAGGGTCCTAGTCCTTTACACTTGGCATTTTTGAATAAATAAACTAAAATGACCTCTACTAGCCAACAGCATCAAACTCACTCATATGAGACACAAAATAAATAAAATAAAGTGAATGAAAAGTACATGCAACTAACAACCAAACAACTAACTAAAATGTAAGGAGATACAAAAGTCGGATTTTGAAATTTTTTTCTTAATGATTTCTTGAATTCACCCCCCAAACTTGAAATGAACATTGTCGTCGATGTGAAACAAAAGCAAGAATGGATAATGAGTACTCCCCTGAGAATGATCAAGTCTCTGGAAGTTGCTCCACTGAATATGGCTCGCTTTGGAGGCAAAGAGGTGTTAAGAGGGGTTAGACTTTAAGTCCAAATGAAGGGATGCTTGAATATGGCTTCCTTGGTTCTTAAGTCGCCTGTGACTATTGAACTTCAAGCTTCTTAACCTTTTAGCTTCCAAACCAGATTTAAACTCAAAACCCGAAATGTCCAAAACACGTAAAAACAAAATCAAGCAATTTAAAAATTCTATTAAAAAGACTCAAAACTAACTACTAAATAGGAAAAAAGAAAAGAAAACATTTTAAGCTTGGTTGCCTCCCAAGGAGCTGTCTGCTTTTCGAGTCCACCAGACTCTACCAACTACGGATGGGTCAGTGTTTCTTGCCTCCATCCTTCTTCTAAGAGGAGAGTATAGTTGTGCTCAATCGCAACTTGAGCATAATCTTCAAGGTAATCTTATTATTTTTTTTTATATTTTCTATTTTAATTTTTTGTTTACAATGGTTCCTTCCTAATTCATTGTTGAAGTGGAATGATGTACTCATCCACCTCAGAATTTGGGATCGTCTTTCTCATTTTTCAATTCTTCATGCATTCACCTATAAAGTCATCTCCGAAAGGTCTCTACAACTCTCTTTTACCTTTCATATGATTCCGGTGAAGCTGGACTCTTTTTCCCTCCTTTTCAACTAAGTCTTTCGAAGTTTCTACATCATCCCTCCTCCACTTTGAAGCTTCTCAAGTTCTACGCCTCTTGAAGTGATTTCTTCATTGTAGCTCCAGTTTTCTTCTTCTGTATTCACCCCAAGAGTAGATGGCGAACTCTCATGTTGTCCTTCAAAGGACATTGTAGCCATATTCTCTTGTTCATTCATATATTTTGCCACTAGTTCTTCTATACTCATACTCTCCTCTTCTTTAGGTTGTTCTTTCTCAAATGTAAGTTGAGTATCAGAAGTGGCCATCTGAGCCATCTCTTCTTTCAAGCTATCAAATGGTGTATGCTGAATTTGAACATTAGCCCTTGTCAATTCCATGAATTGAATCCTACAGATGTCACACATTCAAGATGAACTCTTTTCATTTCACTAATGCTTGCTCTCTAACTTTGTCATTCTCCTCATGTGGAGGTTGACTTATCTCATTTGATTAAAAACTGAGGCAAACCTAACTCGAGGGTAGTCCATTTCATCCATTGATCTTGAAAATTCAGGTTGTGCCATGGTAAATGCAATCTGAGTTCTTCTTAGAATTCATCCATAGCTTCTTCTAGGCTTGATCTTTGGACTTGTGGAGGTAAGTGGAATGGTATAGCTTGTATTCCATGAGGTGTTTGGGTGGTGGCTCCTTCTAAAATTATGATTGCTCACATGGGGTACCCATATTGAGCATAATCCATTGATGCATATGGTTGCCACACTTGACTTCTCGCACTTGAGTTGTCACTGTTGTCACTCTTCTTTGATGCTCATCAGCGATTACCGCATTCTTGGTGTGCTCAAGGTCGATCAATGCATTTGTCAACTCGATGATAAGGATCCATTGTGATTGAAACTTGTACTTCTCTTTTGCTCTCTAAGTAGTATGTTTTGCGGTTCTCCTAGCTCGGGATCAAAAGAACTAGTTCACCTTGACCTATCTTGTTATGAATGCAAATTAACCTCTGAAACCACAAACAAGCAGTAGAGACCAAGTATGACACAAATGTAAAATGGGTAAAATAAAAAAAAAAATAAATAAATAAAATGTATTAAATAAAAAAAAATTTGATCCAAAGTAATATCTAGTGCGTTGTTGTCAATATCAATACAAAAACTTCTCCCCGACATGTTTGTAAAATTGATAGGCGTTTTTGTGATGTGTATATAAAATTATTCAAGAAAAATATAAGCGCCTATTCCGGCATAAGTATAAACTTGTCAAGTAATAAAGTGTACCTAAGGAATACGGATATCGATCACGGGGAAAATGGGGATGCTAAGTGCCAAATTATAATGCTTCTCTAATATCGAACTAACAATTGTGATAGTAAACAAATTTAAGCTAAACTAATGAAATTTCTAAATGTAACTAATGAAGTTCACAGCTAAGGGATGCCAAGAGATGATAAATTCTAGAATTTACTTGAATTTTAATCGGACAATCCTCTTAGATATAAGTTAAAATTCTACTCTGTTTCATGAAAATGCTTTCCAAGGCAACTCTTGTCTAATTTAATTATAAGTCTCTCTAGATGAATAACCTACCAACTAACACTAGGTCTTTTGCTTCTCGGCTCAACCCCAAGCATTAAAAAGATGCTTTAAGATCAAAAGTCTCACACGCCTCCTAATTCACAGATAATTTCTACCTTTACCGGGCTAATTAGGTTGATACATCTATGTCTAGTTCTTTGCTCCTTCGGATCTTACGAAGAACCTCACCACATTGAGATTAGCGAGAATCAATATGTAAATAGAACCAAGTATGAATCAATAGAGTGCATTCACAAGAAACAATAAACGGAACATTAACAAATAGATATAAAACTCATGTTAAATGCCACAACAAAACCTAGATCTACAAATTTAAAGCATGATAGAGGCTCTTGATACATCATAAACTTAGGATAAAAACATGAGAAAAGAGGAGAAGAAACTATAATGATCAAAAGATGGTGAGTCTCTGATTTTCTTCCAATAAATCTCATGATCTTCTCCCAACCCTTCAAAAACAGCTCCCAACCTCCTCCTTAGTCCCAAAGTGTGACAAAGTCCCTTCTCCTCGAGCTCCACGCTCTCGTCTCTTCGGTTTGAGCTAAAACCCTCCATTGCGGGCTCAAATGGGCTAAAATCCACCCAAAATCGACCTAGATCGTCGCGATGTCGTCGGCAACGTCGTGACGTCGTTTCGCAGGTTTCCTGCAATGTCGCTGACGTTGGTTCTCAACGTCGCGACGTCACTGGCAGTTCTCGTTAGCCTAACTCGTAGCGCTATGCTAACTCTGTCATAATGAACTCCGATTTAGGTGTTCTCGTACCGCTGGAAAGCTCTTATTTAGAATCTATCCATATATGACTTGATGCAATATGAGCACATATGATTTCTGAAAACGTCAAAATACAGTAGGCTCTCCTTGCTGAAGGTGCTGCAATGTTTGCTGGATTTTCTTCAAGTTTTGGAACTTGCATAACTTCTCGGTTCGAACTGCCCAATTTCAGGTTCTTGGTATCCCTGAAAGCTCTTTGAAGTTTTAGAATTCATAAATATAAATCTTTCTTCAATTGGAGCTCATATGATATCTGAAAACGCCAAAATACAGTAGCTGCTTCTGTAGTAGTTTTTCCACCAATTTTGCACAATTCCATCAAAATGGATGATCTGGATCATGGGTATGAACTTTTAGAGAATTAGGGCACTTATTTAACATAAAAAACACTAGAAAAAATAACTAAAGCATAGGGATAAAATGAGTATTTAAGATACTCATCACCTACACTTATATGTGTTCAGAAACTTACTATCTTATCATAATGGCATTAAGTTTGCCAACATCGAATCTGCTGTGGCAAAGCTTGGGAGCCACGAGGTGGCGAGGTACGTCTAATTTTTCCTTTACTCATTAAACATGAATGGACCCTTTCATACACTTATAGAACCTCATTAGTCCAATAAACAAGTCCCTGAGCAACAAAAAAACAAAGCATAACAGTTCACAAAAATTCCATGTCAGAACAAAAGAGCTATGCCGCACAGAAGCTCTTTCGCTCAATGTAGCTTTGCTACTCCTCAATGTACCTGAGTTTGTCCAAACCTCCTTCTCAGCCAAACCGCGGCGTGGACATGCCACGCCTTGGCGACCTACTGCCGCATAGATCCTACGCCTCAACAGAGACTCTAAATTTCCTAGATTTGGTCGATTGCCCTTTTCGAGAAATCCAACCAAAATCAAAGAAAACCTCAGATACTCTCCAGAAAACCATCTTCTAAGTGTGTTCCATTGAACCTAAACTAAACCAAACATAGAGATTACCAGGCTTTTCCAACCCAAACTCAAATAATGTGTTAGGTTAACTTCCTACCACCCAACAGGTAATCCACATCATAAACCACAACTCATGCTCAAAGGAGGATTCCGTGTCTATCTTATACAAACTATGGTTTTACCGAACCTAACTTCAACAAATCTAGTATATGATAATTCCCACCAAAACCTAGAAATCGAACAAACTTAATATCCATACAAAGCCATAACAATCCATACAAATCCATACCATTCCCTACTTATCCATACATCCATACTCAAATAGTTTCCATACCGTTTTCTTCTTCTTCTTCTTCTTCTTCTTCCTCTACTTCTTCTCTTCTCCTCTCTTCTTCACGTTGAAGCCCTCTCCAAAATGAGAGACCAACTTGCTCTAATCCCTTTTGATTTTAATTTTTCTTTTATTACACTTTTATCTCTCAAACCCCTTCTATTTCAAGACTACAACTTATGCTATTTCGTAATAGCATATCATCTTCTTTATATTATGACTTTGTGTCCTGTTTTGAAAAGTTAAAATTTACCCGTTTATTTCAAGCTCTCGCGCTTCTTTGAATTTAAATCACGAAAAAAATCAAATTATACCTGCAAAATACCCTAAACACGTTGAAAACGACTAGGATATATTTCGAGGTGTTACAGGTTGAGGGTTCTAGACATGTTCTTCATGCGTCAATCTCTCTTCCCCACTTTGTGCCTACTACGTGTTTGTTAGTTGTCCTGAGTGGGTTTAAAAGCTCTGTTGTCTACTGGGCGCAATCCCCACTAGGGGTGTGGTAGCTTACTGGATCCTTTCACCTTTACGTTCACCCCATCATGATCCCGAACCCGTGCCTAATGTCGAGCAAAAAGAGAAAAATGAGCTCGAAGAGTAGCAGGGCCAGTGAAGAACCTTCTCAAATTACGATCACGATAAATTTATCAATGAGAGCGTGGTTAAGAAGTTCGGCCTCATCTCTGGCAATCACTCCTTCATTAAGGAGAAGGGATTTCAACATCCCGACCCATTTTCCTGAAACCATCGCGCTGGCTTTGGCCGGGGGTGCACGTGCCAACCCCGCGACCGGCCGCTACAATGGTCAGACGGGGAATTTGGCGCCAACCCCAGCGGCCCATGTGCCTGGCAGGCTGTCCGCGGTCCGTGTGCTGGTCGACTTCAAGCCCATCAACATCTATTACAACCTTGATCCAGTTAACTCTAAGGCCTTTGATCGCGCCTTCTGTAACACCCTAACTATTCGGAAGTCCTTCGGTTGCTCACAAATGGGCAGGGTGAGTGGAAATTGAACAACAAGGGCCACGCCGTGCACTTCAAGGCCAAACATTTGGCTTATATACCTAGGGTGTGGCACCATTTTATCACCTCTCGTCTCATCCCGACGACGAACAAGCTTAGGAGGTGATCATTAAATGGGCATTGCCTACTCCTCACATCATTCAGACATCCCGCTGATGCCTGGCCAAGTTATAGAGGACGCCATCCTCTATAACCGGGATGCTAAGATGAACCTCGGGCACCCCTTTCTCATCTATGGCCTGTGTAAGAATGCAAGGGTGTCATTAGACGATAACGAGGTCTGGATCCATCCCATAAAGGCCATCGTAGTGAAAAAGATAAGTCGGGCGTTCCTCGATCCGACGTGGTTTATGACTCGGGTCATGAATCTTCGGATGAGAAGGAGTTGACGGCATACCAGACCTTTTGCTTGAGGAGACCCCAAGTGAGGCCGAATTTCCATCCACTCACCTCCACCCCACCCATCCACCTCTCCTCATTCTCCGTCAGCCGGCCATCACTCGCTCCCGCCATCCTTAAGGACCAAGTTCAGGACCTCACTACCCGGCTTGATGCGTTCTAGGATGAAACCAGGAGCATCGGGTCACCATGAGCTAGGATATGGATGCCTTACGGGCCAACATGCACATAATACTCCACAAAAAGCAGGTCATCCAATAAAACTTACGTTTATGTTCGTGTTTAGATATGTTTAGTAAAACATGCGCATATGTTTATGCTTATGTTTATGTTCGTGTTTAGATATGTTTAGGTTATGTTTATGTTCATACATTCACAGTTCTCATCTAGGTTTGTGTGTTAGGATGTCTTAGTGTAATTTTTTGTTCTAGTATTGTGTTAAGTAGTATGTGTGCGTGATGCCATGTTGCCAATCAAGGATCTTTCTTACCCCTCCAAAAATTTCGAAAACACACAGTGCAAGTAACAAGAAAAGATCCTTAGGCTATTAGATGCTCGGGAATTACATGCTTGGATTGGTAGGAATGACATAGTGAGTCACCTCCTTGGTGTTCAAGAAACCGAGTCTAGAGTAGTCACCACCACACACTCCAATGTGATCTCCGAGACCTTTGAGTTAGAACCTGCTTACTAACGTTCCATGAGCCTTGGGCATTTCTAAACACCCAAGTGATGAGACATCGCAGAAAAGAGGATTGCCATCGAGCTTAAAAAAAAAAATTAAAAAATAAAGAGAAAGGAGAAAAATAAAAATAAAAAGTGTGAATAAAATAAGTGGGACCCCTAATGGGAATCGAGGCGGTGTAAAGGGACGCAAGCTGTCGATCTGAGCGATTGGTAGGAGCCATTGACTTCAGCACTGTTACATGGGACGGAAGGATAGAAGTTTCCCACAACCTAAGCCCATGGGTTTGGTTGAGTGTTCGGGGTGAAGTTCGAGGGGAATGAAATGCCTAGTGCCCTTAACCAGCTAGGTAGGGAGTCTGCGAATCCGTATAGGAACACTCAACTAAAACTTACGGGCACTAGGAATTTTTTCATGAATAGGTAGGTTAATATGAATAAAAATGGTGCATTCTTATCATTTTGTAGTTAGACTCTCCTACATAGGCAAGTTGAATTCAAGTTTGGGGGCCCTAGAACCGAGTTATATGCTAGATATCATACATCCAATGCACATAGACTTCATGGGAAAGGCCATAGAAAAACCTAGGAGGGTGGAGTCCTTGTGCGGCGAGCAGGATGGCGAATTCTTCCCGGTCGAACAACCTTAAGGATCCTCTGAAATTAGAAAAAAGTGGAAGATTTGTGAGTTCAGTTCATTTTGATCCTTCATCTTAGCAACATGTGCATCACCCTCATACCGTTCAGATTAGTATGTTATTATTATCTGTGTGACTGGTTCAGAGTATGTTTCTTGCTTGGGGACAAGCAAGAAGCAAAGTTTGGGGGTGTGATGAGTGCCCAAAAACACTCATTACAAACTCAGGATTTAGCGAGATTCGGGATCGATTTCATATATATATGAATGTGTTTTGATTACTTTTCTAATATTTAGTTTTATTTGGTTTTTGTAGGAGAAACACTTGAAAATGGAGTCGTGCAAGAGGCCTGGAGAATAGTGGTGCAGAAATCGACCAAATCTCGCGACGTCGCGACGTCCCAACGTCGCGACTTTGCGGAAAAGTCTCAACAAACCTTATTTCTTGAAGAGGCTATAAAAGGAACGGGAGAATCCAATTAAAGGGGTTCAAAATTAATTTGCAGAGCTAGGGTTTGAAGAATTGGAGCTTGGAACAAAGGAAAGAAGACTTGAAGACTTGAAGACCGACCTTTGGGGAGAGAGACTTCAAGAACCCGGGAGATCATCATTCCCTCGATCATTGAAGTTTTCTCTATTCCTATTCTTATGTCTTACTTTTCATTTATATTGGAACAGAACATAATGAGGTTCTAATTTTCATGGTTTAGGGTGTTGGTAGAGATTTGGGCATGAATACTATGTTAAAGTTTTAGCCTTTTTATAATTCCATTATCTTTTATGTACTTGTTTTACCATTAACTCATGCTTGGATGAAATAATATTAATTTTACTATATCAATCTTAATATGTGAGGTTGTTCTTTGTAGAATCAGAAATGAATGAAGAAGAATTAGACATAGTTGGATAACCTAATAAACTTGGTAATATAGATTACCCAATGATTAGGAAGGCTTAGGAGTTCTTTGCTCTATGCCTTTAATGCTTAGAGGTTGGGCAGGACCAAAGTGATGACCTTGAGAAGGCTTTAATAACATTGGATAAGACGCCCAGGAAACTATATTGGAATGTAATGGAATCGTGGCATTACACACATAGTAGGATTGTCGAGCTAACACCCGGCTTACCTAACCTTGCATCTAACAGTCAATTTTACATCAAAAGCGAACAATTTGCTAGTAATAGCTTCATTTACTTTTGGTTCCTAATAGCCATCCGATTGCTGGTTTGAATATTACAAAGGAGTATTGTAATTTGATGCCAGCATACTACCAATTAAGGTTTCCACACGAGGATCGATATCTGTACTTAGGTACATTTTATTACTTAACAAGCGTATACTTGCGCAGAATAGGCACTTTGCACTTCTATTTGCATGTACACAAAAACACAATCAACGCCTATACCCGTATGAAGTGTTGTTACTAGTAGGAGTCACGTAACGAAGTGTGGTAGCACTGGCGAGGAGTCGGCACTAATCGGGCGTGCCTGTTCATTTCACTGTCGGTCTTAAGCGGGGCATATGATTATATCGTTTGGAGACTTATTTATTTCATTTCTTAGTACATTATCAAATAAGGGCAAGGTACAGAACATTTTTCATATAACTTTTATGCATGTCTGACCCCTTTTTGTTAGATATGAACAAGCCCAGAATGAAACAAGGTTGTAAATGCTGGTACTCAACTTCGATCTAGGTATAACATCCTGGGCAAGAAATAGCTTTGATGTCAGTTTCGGCTCGGTGTGGTACTTAATATCCTTTTAACCAAAAACAACTTTGAGTACCAATACTCAACCTTCAGTACTGGTACTCAACATCCTCTAGGCTAAAAACCACATTGAGTACCGGTACTCAACTGCGATTTCTGCATAAATGGCCAGTTCTAGCCATTTTCACCGGAAATCTTCCAACCAAAACTAAACCAACCACAAAATTGACTTGAACCAACCAAAATACACATGTATTGAAGAGTTAAGGTTTTCTTAACTCAAATATAGACAAAGAAAGAGTTAAGATGGTGTCCTAACTAACAAATCCATACAAATAGGTTCAAAACCAAAGTTCCAAACATGAATAAGAAATTTCCATACCAAAGTTCCAAACATGAATTCCATACCTAGATTTTCTTCTTTTTCTCTTCTTCCTTCTTCCTTCTTCCTTCTTCCTTCTCCTTCTTTTCTTCCTCTTTAACTTTCTCCACCGTAAAGCCCTAACCTTCAAAGCCAAAATGAGATATTCTAAGACCATATTTGGTCTTATCCATTTTTGCTCAAAGTTATTTTTTCTTTTTTCCTTTTTTCATTTGGCCCTTCCTTTTTAATTTATTTGCAAATGAACTTATTCAATTTCTAACTTAGCATATAATCTTCTTGTGTTATGACCATTGTGTCCTTAATGTCAAATTACCAATTTACCCTTAGTACTATAATTTCCGAAAATGCCAATTTTACTTTTCTTATACTACAAAATTGCAATAAAACTACTATGGTCTAATTCAGGGTGTTACAAATCCGCCTAGAGTTTTAAGTCCCCCGATCAATCATCCTTCCGCATATGGCAAATCCGCTATAGATAAATAGACTGATGGGAAATACTAAAGATATTTATCACGAATTTCCTAGTTTCAAATCCCTTACTTCTCGGAAGGTCATGCTTGATAGGAAGAGGTGGTCATTGATAAAGGAAACCTGACTTTTATCCCTAAGGTGGAGATTCTTTCAGGAGGAGAGATGAGGGTTGTGAACCACTTTCTATAAACCCGGGAAGATCCATAGGGGAGGTAACATCAGCAAAGCACATACTTTTTCTTCTTCCTCTCATCTTTGTTATTTTAAATCATCGGAGATGTGAGCCCACCATCGCCGGATAAGCCCTTTTCTGAGGTTTACATTGCTACTTGCTAATGCCTAGGGTCAGACAGTCAAGGTAACAACAGAAGACTACAAGGGAAGAAATCACAGAGTCTTCCCAAAGTGTTATCTATATATTTGTACATATTAAGTATTCTAGATTCTCTTAATTTGTAAAAAACCTTTAAAGTTGAAGTTCTAGTGTGCCTATAAATATATAAGGGTTAGACCTCATTTCGCCAAACTACTAAGAGTTGGGAGCTTTCAAAACATTGTAAGCTTCCTTCCACCAATAAAACCTTTCTTTTATTCTTAAGACTTATCTTCTTAAGATTTCTCTTATGTAATCTTAGCATCCAAGCAAGGGTAAAAGCCTAGCATAGTAAGTCGAGCAAGTGGAAAGGCTAACTTAGCAACTTGAGGTGGGAATTTTTCTAAGTGCCACAAGGGAGCTTAGTGGAAAGACTAAGCCCATGACACAATTATCGTAATGACAATTATGTAGAGAGTCCAATGGGAGAAGAATTCTGGCGATTTGGAGTTGAATTTATCATCGAGGATAACACCACGCTCTCTTTATTGTGCGGGAATCCGACGGGTGGGATGGGCAAGGTCAAGAAGTGTGGCCAGGTAACCGTTCAAAATGTTGGTTGATAGAGAAAGTAATCATTGATAAGAGTTGTTTCTCAATGAATGATGGGGCCCATGCGACTAGAGTCAAAGCTATTGCATGTCATTAGGCCTTAGGGTGGATTTGGGGATACCAAAGCTTATATTTCTCAATTCTCACGTAATGGTTCTTTTCTTTTGCTACTTTCGGGCATTCGGTTCATAGGCACAATTTTTACATTCAATTTTAGTCGAAAAATGATAAGAAAAATAAGGAGGTCTTTGTAAAATTGAAGAAACAATTTATAGATCTCCACTTTCTTTTCTATTTCTTTGTGCTGAAGGCTACAAGAAGAAACCATAATTTATTCATCTTTATGGTTTGCTCTTCTTCATAAATCAAGATGGACACACATTGCAAGAAGGGGTGAAAACTTCATAATGATATTGAAGGTCTAGGAATTGAAGCTGATTTTTACTAATGTGTCAATTTCCTAGATCAACATCTTCTTATATATGTTTATGGTGATTGTTTCGAATAGACATGATTCTTCTTGTATTAGTGGGCTCTTTAAATTAGGTTGACCAATTCCATAAAATACTCGATCTCTTGGTGAAGTTTTAGCTTTATTACTATATAATCAAATACTAAATACAAAGTGAGTGCGGCTCATGACAATACATTACAAGAAATCCGTAATGCGACTTATAGTACGAAAAAATCCTTGTGATTGTAATGTGGTATTTACTATATACTTCTTCGAATTATGATTGTTTTATTACTGCATTAACTTGAATAGGTTTGGGATAAGCGGTCTTAGTTGAAAGGATGGTTAGGTCCTTAGAGGATATAAAGAATGTTACGATCTATTGTGATCGTGAATAGTACATAGCTTTTATATTAAATGGAGAGGATATTATTGATAGCATTAAGCTTTGGGATATTCAAAATTTCATTTTCCTCTTGTTTGATATGCCTTTTGTACTTCCCTGCTTCTCCTTACATTTCACTTCTTTTATACTTTTTAGTCCTTAACGCTTCCAACATATTTTTTAAATTGCTAATAAGTAATGTTGATTAACATACTAGAAGCTATGGATAACCACGACATTTGTGCCCAAATGTAAACCCATTGAAAAACAAAATTGTTTTGAAATATATGAATTTTCTAAGGAATAGAACTTTAGTCTTCAACCAGCATGGAAACAACCGAAGGATTAGTCTGGAATGATGAAGTATTTTTTCTAATAGCCGGGGAGTTGAACATCTAAGCTAATGGCCCTTGTGACATATGAAGGGCATTGTGTAAACAACCTTCAAATACGTTGTTACTTCTCACCTTTATATAGATAATCTATTTGTGATACATTCTATTAATAGCCTATAGTACATTCTATATCAAATGGAATTCTTCTAATAATTCATAAAAAGGGTCTCAAAGTTGGGATATTGTTTTTATGATTAATTTGAGCTGGTTAGACTCGCAATTTTATTTTGGTAGTTATAATTTCACTTTTCAATTTATTACAAGTCATGATTTTATGAACTTCATTGAAAATGCACAAAATATGGTTATACATTTTAAAATGTTCTGAAACTATCACAAACTATACTTTTACTAAGTAATGGTTTTTCGATTACTTTTTTCCTTGACCCATCTACTTATCAATAATGTTTTGATTATGTTATCCTTTACTTAAGATGGATTTGATGGAGCTATCCCAATTACATGTCGTTGTTCACAACATTACAAAAATAAGAATACTAACATGCTTTGGAATTCTAATATTGTGCATATGTGACTGCAGCACTGGCCAGAAGTACTTATATACTGGATTCGTCCCCATTTTTGATGAAGCACTAGCTCATTGTGGATGAGGTTCCAATTGCTTTAACCAAGCTATGCCTACTTTAGTATGTCTTAACTGAGGTCTAGTAACTTATCATACCTAGCTTAAGTGGTAGAGCACTCACCTTTTCAAACAAGCATAAGACATAGGTAAAGGGGGTCTCACGTTGGAGTCCAAGTAAGAACAATTTACTACCTTGAATCTAAAGTGTCTTCAAAAAAAAACTAAGGTCTACTAAGAAAGTTCAAATATTTGAAATATAAGGAAATAGATAGATACTAAGGTAGAAACTTTGGATGGATCCTAATATTCTCTACTCTCTCTTTGAAGCCCTTGTTTGTTAGAGAAGAGGGATGGTTTTTTTTTTTGTTTTTTTTTTGTCATTCTTAGCTTGAAATCACCTTTTCCATCGTTTTCTTCCTCATATATGAGTTTTCTTTTTCAATAAAGTGGTGTTTTCCACGTCGATCTGGGTTTGCCTTTGTTTTTTCATGTTTTTGTCATCAACATGTTGTGGCGTGTTCTGTCACCAACCTGTTGTGGCATGTTTTGCGACGGATAGTTGTGTTAGCTTCTTCGTGAGTTTTCATGTTGGTAGTTTAAATGACAAAGTTCGATCCAACAGAGTCATCAGGTCAATTCATGTTCGTCAGTATGCTGCATATCTAGAATCTCTCATATTCTAGGCATTTTTTTACTATCAAATGTGTAGGCCTTTAGCCAATCATTTATGCTAATAACCTGAATGTTGCATCATTCTCTTAAGTTCTTAACATTTTTTATCTTGTGTTTCTATCGATTGTATGACTAACCTAAATCAATAAATTTATCTCTTTTCAAAAAAAAAAAATGAATAGGGTGAAAGATTAAATTTGGTATCCATTATTACCAAATTAAATCAAACAAATTTTACGTTTCTTTGAATGGTTAACTTTTCTTCTTTTTTTATATATAATAGAGGACAACATATCTTAAAGTTTGTGTCTGGAGGAAAAATGATTATTTTGATGTAATGAGATGGATGAAAAATAGTGCATTGAAGATGAAGTTCAAAGACCAAAACTATATAACCTGAACAATGAAGATTGTGTACCAAGATTCTATAGCCAACTTTCTATATATATCAAGTTGTAAAAACAATCAAAAGTCATCATCTATCATTCTTATACAATCAATAAAAGAAACTAAATTCTTAAGTTCCCAAAAATTAACAAATAATAAAAAGATATAGCCATGTTTGGTTCCTATCAAATTTGAAGGAAAATACGGAAAAGTAAAGACTAAATAGACAATACTCTCATCATATTTGCCTTAACAAGAATCGAGAGCTTACCCTGAAATGAGAGAAAAATATTATAAAGAAAACCAAAACTAATGAGGAGGAAGACCAAGCCTTGTTGCACAATCTTCTTAAGGCTCTCTCCAATGAATCTTCATTTGGATAAGAATATTAAGCAAAATCTCGAGATAATTTTAGAAATTTCTCTTCCAAATATCTACATTCAAAATATAGTTGGATCCTCTTTTTATCTGTTCGCAAACAAAACCCAGGGAGTTATTCCCATTCACTCTACAATACAACGGAAATTCAACAATTTATGGGTTTTAATTTTTCATCCTTCTATGATCACTTTGGAAGGGAGTAGGTGGATGAAGGGTGAAACTAGGAGTCTCCTTATAAAGGTTGGCATTATTCGAAAGAACACATTTCTGCCTCATACTTGCACTCAACGTTCTTACCTTTTTCTTAGATCACACAACATAAGCCTTCGTTGGTTAACAAGCAACAGATGTTCATCATTTAGAGTCTGTAACAAATTACAATCCAAGATGTTGATACCACTCCTAAGAATGCTGAAAAATGGGGAAGTGATCTTAGTCCTGTCAATCTAGTACTCTTTCATAACCCCGTCTCACTTGGGTCCATATTTTTTAATACAAAACAAAGACATCCTCTACAGAATCAACTTAAAACATTAGTCATTGTTTTTGGCATCTCCATCTCTCGAAACTCTCTCTCAAAATCCTTGTTGATTTTATACCATTTCAATTCTGAATTCCATCATCATATAGCGTGAAATGATTCTTAATCATGAAACCCAAATGCATAATTCATGAAATTCCGTCCCCATGATGGTATGATGTGTTTCTTCGATGCTTTCATTTTATTGATTTATTGAAAAATATCACCCACAGTCCTCAAATGCAGGCATTATAAACAACAAATTACTTTGTGAATATGAGGAGAAGATGAGTCATGTGCCAAATCACATGGCAAAAATTTCGACCTTAATTAGTTGCAGATTTGTAACACTCTTGATGTTGTCTTATAGGTATTTCTTTTTCCATGGCCAAATATATAATTTTGGTAGAGAATTTGTTCATAAACTAATGTAGAGGCAATTTAATGCACTCATGGAAAATGAAGTTAAATGTGTTGAATATGATGAATGAAAGATCGTGCGCCTTTATGGTGCTTAGGAGTGGCACCAAATCTCACCCAATCTAGTGACACATATATTTTATAGCGGCCTCTGAGCTGAATCTTTATTTAGACATATTATGCTCTCGACACTTAGAAATGAGAACGAAAATATGGCAAAATAATGAAGAGGGAGGGAAAGTAATTTGTTGGAAAATCAAAAAACCATTCTTCTGCATGGGGTTTGGGTCTTCTTTATAGACTAACCATCTAGAATGGATGAACCAGTTGGTTTTCTATCAACCACCCATTTAACCGGCTGTAATTCTGAGACCCGTCCTTAGCCAAAATCAATTAGGCCAATTCTCTGTCAAGCGAAATCAATTAAGCTAGTGTTTAGGCTGCGATCCTTAGCCAAGCCCGTGCCTTTGGAGCCCAAATTTTTAAAGAAATATTATTCAAATGTAAGGATTAGTAGGCCCAGCCGAGCCCACACACTGCACCACCTTTGCCTCTGCCGGATTGGTCGGACGGCGGCGGCGGCGCACGTGTGTGTGATAGAACTTGAATCATATAGGTCCTCCACTCGCCTTCCACAAAGTGGGGTTTATGGGGCCCCTCCCTCTTAAACCAACTCTAGAGTATATAAATACACTAGATTCCTCATGTTTCTTCAATGTAGGACTTCTTATTTTACCTTTGACTCTTTTATATTCCCGACTTCAAGAGGCTCACTTTGTGGAATCAATTTCCGTTCACTTGGAAATAGGGTGTGAACCATTTTCTCGATTATAACTGACAATATAGCGGTAACATATTAGCACTCGGACCCGTCATAAATGACGTGTGGTCCTCATGCTAGCTTAAGTGTGCCCCATTGATATTATTTCCAACAATCCCGCATGACGGAATTGGCGAAAAATGAAATGCAGCAATATCGCAGACTCGAAGAGCATATTAAGGTAATACCGGCATTAAGATAAATGGCTTTTGGCTTTGAACCTTCATAGTGAAAGCCTATTAGATTTACTAGATTGCCAGTGGACCGCGATGCCTTGACCCCATTGACCATTTTATGTAAATTTGAGCGATAGACTTTGCTGAATATCACCGAATCTGATCCCAATTCATACGGTTGTGTTCATTTTAGCCCTAAACAAAACTTGGTTTCAACAAGTGCTTTAGAGAATTCAACCTTTTAATAATTCTCATAGAATCGACCCAGTTCGCACTCGCATAGGTGATTCTTGTAGGTATCTTCATACTCCACTTGAATATTCAAGATATAAGAATCATTAAAAGAAAACTTATCCTGACTACTCAGGAAGGATCACTCTTCTTATATAGAAATGGGTAAGAAATTAAATTTCTTTTAGTGATAAGAGAGTTATCATAAATATGTTGTCTCTTTGAACCTATTTCATGGGATCTCCAATCTATTAGGTAGGGTGGCATTATGATTACTCTTTTGGAACAGGCTTCAATCCCATTCCCCTCGATAACCACTTGTCTCTGGTATTTAGCCCTTGTCAATTTGCTATATTATCGGCTTTGACTTAACACTTAATCAATAGAGATTATTCCGCCAGAAACCGCGTCTCTCACAGTGTGCTCTTCTATGACCGATATGCTTGAGACTTACCGTTGTACATAGAACTCTTGCTTACGATCCTATTCTTTGCTTCACTATCATAGTGTATGCAAATAGTTGGCACTAGTTTATTCCACATAGGAATATCTACAAGGAAGTTTCAGAGCCACTTTGCTTCTTCTCCTGTTTTATCCAATGCAATGAATTCCGACTCCATAGTGGACAACACAGTAAGTCTTCTTAGAAAGATTTCCAAGTGTTGCTTTCATCGAGGTAAACATATCCACTTGTGGATTTAGTGTCATTGGAATCGATATCAGTTAACTTTATCCTTTGTATCCTTCTATCTTAATTTGGATATCTCGTATAATGTAATCCATAATTTTGGGTATGTCTTAGATATCTAAGAACTCTAATTATGGCCATCCAATGAGACTTACCTAGGTTACTCGTGTACCTACTCAATCTACTGACAGCATATGCTAAGTCAGGTCTTGAACAATTCATTAGGTACATAAGCCTTCCAATTATTTGGGAGTACTCCAATTGGGAAATATCTTTTCCTGTATTTTTGAATAAGTGTAAACTTAGATCTACTGGAGTCATAGTAGGACGATCGTCATGCTTTCCAAATTTACTTAGTATTTTCTCAACATAATGAGACTGAGATAAGGTATATCCTTCAGATGTCTTGGAAATTTTAATTCCTAAAATGACATATGCAACTCCCATATCTTTCATGTCAAACTTGGAGTTTAACATCTTTTTGGTAGTTTTTATCATTTGATATTACCTCGAGATGGTGTATATCATCCACATATAAACAAATGATGACATAACCTTTTTGGTGTTCTTCACATATATACACTTGTCACATTCATTTATTTTAAACCCATCCGAAATCACAGCACGGTCAAATTTTTCAAGCCATTGTTTCGGTGCTTGTTTTAATCCATAAAGGGATTTAACAAGTCTATAGACTTTCTTTTCTTGGCTTGGAACAATAAACCCTTCAGGTTGTTCCATATAGATCTCTTCATTTAAATCGTCATTCAAGAAAGTTGTCTTAACATCCATTTGATGTGTTCCAAATTATGCGGCTGCGACTATTGCAATTGGCATGCGAATGGATGTTATTCTTGTCCGCGAGAGATAAGTGTCAAAAAGTCTACCAGAGCCTTCTTTATTTTATACCCTTAATTAGGCGAATTACCTTGTATTTATCAATTGATCCATCTACCTTCATTTTCTTCTTGAATATCCATTTATATCCAAGAGGTTTATAACATGGAGGATGATCCACCATTTCTGAAACTGTTCGTTATGCGGTATGGACTCGACTTCACTGTTTATGGCCTCTTTCCATAATGGAGCTTCAGGACCCGAAACAGCTTCCTTGAAGCTTTGAGGGTCATTCTCAATCATATAAGACATAAATTCTGGACCAAAGGATTTTGAAGTTCTAAGCCTTTTTCCTCGTCTTGGTTCTTCAATCTCTTGGTCATTTGCCTCATCATAAGTTCTCTTGCTAGAACTAGCTCCTCCATTTTTTGGATTCTCAACTCTATCAGCTATTATTTCTTGAGGATCCTCATTAACATCCTCATTTTTCTATAAGGAAAAATATGTTCAAAGAATGAAACATTCCTTGATTGACATAGTATTCACATGCATATGCGGATATCGATTTTGCGGATTAAAAATCAATATACTTTTCTATTATTCGCATAGTGAGTGAAAACACAATCAACGGTCTTTGGTCAATCTTAGTCTTTTTAAGACTAGGAGCGCCATTTTGCCAAACACCCCACATTTTTAACGTAATTGTGAGTTTGTGGCTTGCTTTTTCCATAGCACCTGGTGTTTGGTTTGTTCTTTAGGAGTATCCCCTGTTTAAGATATAATTTGCGATAGATATCCTCCCCTAGTAAGTTGAGGGTGGCAGGCTTATCAACATGGCATTCATCATCTCTTTAAGGTTTCTATTTTTCCTTTAATGCTCCATTTGTTGAGGAAAATAAGGAGCTGTTGTTTGATGAATTATGCCATTTTGTGAACAAAATTCATCAAAAGGTGCATCATATTCACCTCCTCTGTCACTCTTATTATTTTTATCTTTTTGCCAAGTTGATTTTCCACTTCCAGTTTATAATGTTTGAATACCTCCACAACTTCATCTTTGCTACGTAATAAATAAACGTAACAATATCTCAAGCTATCATCTATAAAAGTAATAAAATACTTTTTCCCGCCTCTAGTTTGAATAAACTTTAAATCACATATATCTGTGTGAATTAATCCTAAAGGTTCGGTATTTCTTTCAACATTTTTAAATGGCACTTTTGTCATTTTTGCCTCTATGCAAATTAGACATTTATGATTAGGATCAAATTCAATTTTTGGCAAACACTCTAAATTTCCCATTCTTTTTAAAGAACCATAATTTACATGTCTAACACTTGTCATAATAAAAAAGATAAGCAAATATAATGAAGTCGCCTTTCCATTTATTGAATTTTTTACAATAGTCATGGTATTTAATTTGAACATACCATCGATCCTTACGACACACATACATTCCGACCTTGGTTATAACAAACTTGTGAGCTTCAAAAACAAGTATGACTTCATTCTTCAGCATTAAAGATCACACAATAAGATTCTTGCTACGGAACATGCAACACGGCTATTTAGGTAGCTCACTTACCTGAGGTCATCTTCAATAAGACCTTTCCAATACCAGCAGCCCTGGCAATTGATGAGTTCCCCATAAAGAGTTGTTCTCCACATTCTTTGTAAGTGGAGAAAATTTTCTTATCATAGCATACATGGCGGGTCGCTCCAGTATCCACCCACCACTCTTTGGGATTCCTTACTAAAGTTTATCCGACACTAACTTGATAACCTTATATCACCAATTCAATCAAACAAATGGAATTCTTCAGCCATATTGGCATGTCCTTTTCTAGCCCTATCTCAACGATGACGGCAATCCTTCACCTGATGGCCCTCCTTCCCACAAGTATAACACTTGCCCTTGAACTTCTTGTTTCCTCCTTGGAAACCTTGCTTGAAAATTTTTCCCACAAAACTTCCTTTTCTTGTTGAACCTTGAACCATGTCCTTGTTCAACGATATTTTCCTTGGCATGCATGCCTTGGCCACCAACAACCATTCTTTCAGACTTCTTGTTGTCTTCCTCAATCCTCAGACGCACTATCATTTCTTCCAATTTCATCTCCTTTCGCTTATGCTTAAGGTAATTCTTGAAATTTTTCCAACTTAGAGTCAATTTTTCAATTATTGCTCCAACTGGAAAGGTTCAGTAAGAATCATACCTTGACCGCGAAGGTCTGGGTTAATCAATTGGACTTTCCACGGAATTGAATCATAATAGTCTTGGAGTCCTACATTTTGTAGTCTAGGAACCTCCCAATAGTAAACTTCTTTGCTCAAGCATCTTCAATTTTATACTTTAAATCCAAGGATTCCCACAGTGCTTTGGCTGACTCTTTCACTCAATATACATTATACAACATGTTATCCAGTCCATTCAGAATATAATTTTTACATAAAAAATCCCCTTGCTTCCATGCATCTATGGCAGCCACTGTCTTAAAATCAGCAGCATCCCCTTCCTTTTGTTTAGGGGCCTCCTCATATAAATACCTTGCCAGATGCAAAGTAGTCAGATAAAACAGCATCTTTGGCACATACCTCTTGAATCTGTTCCATGATTTCTGGGTTTCTCAACTTGTTGGCTTGGGGCTAATAGGGTCACATGCCTTGTACTGAGAATGCTGGCGGAGCTAATAGACTTAACGGGGAGTCATGGCTGTGGAGCCATCGATTCTTGAAGGCTCATTTCGACAAGAATAACTTGGTTAGCCATCACAAAATTTGTATTCATGATCGGCATTTTAAACATCGCATATCAAAATTCAATTTTTAAGAATTGCGAAATATGATGAGAAAAAATTTAATTCCAATTTAATTTCTGACACTATATCATTAATACCGATAATCTTAATTTAGAGACTAGTTCATTTGTAGAAATAAAAATGTTTGTGCAAAATATCTTACAGCCAAATGGAAATAAAAGTATCTTGTCTTGAGAATTCAAAGCGAGCCATCATGGTTGAATAAAAGCGAGCAGTCGGGTTCTGCATTGATGAAAAAGTAATACCAAACTGTTTACATACGTTTATTAAATGTGTTCGAGCGGTTAGAATAAACAAAAAATGATGCATTACGAAAATGAATTATGTTGGAAAAGTAATGCATGTCTTGATTTCCATAAAATTAAGAAAAACCAATAATTATAATCAATTATGTTATAAACTGTGAAAATTTATAAGTGATTCAGAAAATTAAAAATAACATATTCATTAAGATTTAAGACCGTGCACCACGAAATTAACAATCAATATACTGTGCAATTAATCATTGCATATATTTCCATAATATCATGCATTTAACCATTGCATGAATTTAAAAGTTGCACTAACTAAATGGGTACCGTATAAATTCTAAACACAATTTTCTAAAGCATGCATCTATTACAACGAATGCATAATGTACCAAAACTGTTAATATACTGAAATTATAATTCAATAACGATCTTTCACTGTTTTCTTTTTCCATAATAAAATATATAATTTCGGTAAAGGGAACTTAATTTCAGAAACTAAATGTAGTAAAAATTTAATGCATAAACGGAAAACTGTGTCAAAACTCATATTGAATATGATGAATGAAAGATCGTTACGCCCCACGATGGTGCTTATGGAATCGGCGCCAATCTCCCATGTATAGCGACACATACATGTTTATTACTGCAACATACGAGAGACGCAGTCTTTGCGGCGGAGGCGTATTATGCTCTCTGACACACTTAGAAATGTATTATGCTCTCTGACACACTTAGAAATGAGAACGAAAAAATGGCAGAATAATGAAGAGGGAGGGAAAGTAATTTGTTGGAAAATTAAAAAATCATTCTTCTGCATGGGGTTTGGGTCTTCTTTATAGACCAACCATGCAGTTGAACCGGATGGTTTCTCCGGCCGCCCGATACTTGTTGCAAACTCTGATTGATACGCGGCTTCGAATCGGTCATGATTCTATTTAGGCTCAATCCTCCCGCCAAGCAAATACTTTTAGGATTAGTAGGTGACCAGCACACACACACACTCGCACCCTGAAACGCGAAGATTGAGCGCGCGTGTGTGATAGAACTTTGAGCATATAGGTCTCTCACTCGCTTGCAAGTGGGGTGCCCCTTGAGGCCCTCCACTCTTAGGCAACTCTAGAGTATATAAATACACTAATTCCTCATGTTTCCTTCCAATGTGGAATCTTGCTTTATTTTCACACCTTTTTATTTCTTTATATTCACGACTTGAGAGGGGTCATTTTTATTCGGTCGATTTCCGTTATTTCGGAAATGAGATTGACGGCTTAGTTTTATGTTATATTCACAATATAACGAGTAACATATTAGCACTCGGACCCGTCATAAATGACATGTGGGTCCCACTTGTACTTTAGCTTAAAGTGTGCCCTATTGATATAATTTCCAACAGTGGATGGGTTCCATATTACCATTTTACCACTCAGATCAACTATACATAATAACCCATCACAAGAATGGAAAAGCTCGATGCAGTATGTAAAATTAAAATTTTCGTAATCGGATATATAATCAAAAGCCATTGACCCACCAGTTGTGACGACGTCATCGCTGCTAAATGCATCACAATCATCGGTGAAGGCTCCTTGGACCACTGTTGTGGAATTATTAGTATCGACACCATGACGTCTTATATCGTCTATGATACAAAATCGAGATCTGGCTTGGGTTTCTGGGAGTTGAATGTGAGTTTTAATTAAATAGGGATCGGAAATTAACGACTGCCAAGCTTTACAAACGAATTTGCAGCGGATCAGAAACTTTATCGACAATTTCAAGAGTATCATCTCCACGATATAGAACGGTAGCGACGAAATGGTTTTCTTTAGCCTTCGTGACATGTCTGGCTGTGTGTATAGCGAAAAATTAGAAGGAAAGTAAGATAAGGAGTACGCAAAGCTGGTTGATTACCAATTAAAATTTGAGGAATAAAAAATAAAATAAATATAAAAAGATAAGAATCTAATTTTCCTTATCTGATTCATTATGGAAAAGTGGCTGATTTCGTTACCAATTAAAAATTTAAGGAATAAAAAATATCTTCATTTAAAAAAATATTAATTTTCAAAATGAAATATTTTAAATTAGTTATAAATGTGAATGATCACATACATGGAAAATAGTTATGAACTTAATAGGTTTATTAATGAATCACGTAGATTAAATGTGAATCTACGTGTAAGGTTGTGTATCTTTATCATATGAGAAGCCTATAAAAGTGCTTCGCGCTTTGTTGAAAAGAAGATCGTCGAATAAGGGTTACCACCGTCTTACTGCCTCTGTTTTACAAATGTGACTTTCTCTGCGTTAACCCATTGCTGACTTTCTCACATTGGGATCAATTGGTTTACAACAAAAATTTTAATTAGTGAAAACTGAAAAACCAGAATTTTTTCAAAAAAATAAATATCCATTTAAAAAATATCAATTTAAAAATTGAAATATTTAAAATTTCAATGTTAAATTTTTGAAGGGATTTTTTTGCTGACATGGCACACTTTTCCTCTTATGTGGCAGTCATGACCCGACATGAGGAGCATTTCATATTCTGACATGTTTTTGTTTTTAAAGTAAAAATAATATTATTAATTCAAACTTTGGAATAGATAAATATATCCAAGATGCAAATTATTAAAAATTATAAATGATGAAACAATAATCATGTTAATAGCATAATAAATCAACATAAAGCCTACAAATTTCATAATATAATGACTAAAATATCTAGTGATCCAATTCTTCAATGTGATGACCATAATATGATATCTTTGATCGATTTTAGCAAGCGTCGCACTAAATCAAATCTGCATGATAAGAGCGGCGATGACCACGAAAAATAAGAAAATACATAAATCTTTGAGGAATAACTGTTTTATTACGAGATAGACTGCAAAAGAGGTATAAATAAATGATTTCAAGCCAAAAATTACCAAAAATCATCTCTCGTTGCTTGAGAAAGACAAGTGGTTAGAGAAGAAATAAGAGAAAATCGAGAGAAAATGACAATACCGCATGTTTTGATTAATTTGGTAGAATGTCGCATGTTTTGATTAATTTGGTAGAATGATTACATGTTCGAATGGTTTCATAAAGTAGCTTTCAATTTTGTTTTTTTATAAACCTCTAGCCTCCCTTTTCTTTTAAGACAGTGCTCTTTCTTTAAGTAAGAAGCGATCAACTTTATCATTCTTTGCCTAAAATCTACACCTCTTTTCCATATTTTTTTTCTCAATAAACTGGTTCTTCATAGATCTAGGTTTTTATATGTTTTTTGGAGTCGGTTAACCTTAATGTGAGTAAGATTATCGTCGCCTTTGTACGCGTGTGGTTGTCGTCATCTTGGTGCAACAAGTGGTCATATTGTCTCAGTACGACGGTTTGGTTTTTGTCGTCATGGTGCGACGTTTTAATTGTGTTTAGGGAGATTCGAACGAGCAAAGTGTATACGATCAGAGATAAGAAATCAAACCAATGATCGTGGTATCTTCTACAGAAGCTGGAATCAAAAGATACAGTCACAATAGTAATATCAAATATGTAGATTCGACTATCAAATGTATAGGGTTTGAGTTGTTTCATTATGCTATTAACTTGGATGATGTTTCATCATTTATTGTTTTGCTTGATTTTGATTCGTTTAAATCGATGTGTTCTTTAGTTAGAATCAATGAAATTATTTTTCTCTTCAATTTTTTTTTTTGTTTTTTTACAAAATTCCTCTGTATATCTATTGCAATCTACCACTTGCAAAATATTGTGTAATATCATGTTTTTTATTTAATTTGTGGAATTAGTAGAAATATAATTAATTATTTTATTTTATTTAGAATGGATAGAAATAGGATTATAATTATTTATTTTATATTTTTGGATAATCTTCTAAACAATTTGTAGATATTTCCTATTTTTTCTATTTTAATGAAATAACATCTTTTCTAGAATTTTCTCCTGATTATTTTATAAAAATCAAACTACAGAAAAGATGTCTAACTCTATGATAGAACACGTTTCAAAAGGTAAGAACATAGATTGGAACAGTTTACCATTATAATTAAAATGTTTAGTTTTCAAGAAAAACTAGAGATAAGATATAAGGGTTGATCGGGTTTAAAAAAAAAATAATGGGCGCGCGAGGCTGAACACAAGCCACGAATTCGGGCTTAGAAGGAGTTAAGATGCGGAGCCTGAATGCGGGTCTTGGGCCCGTGATGGCATCCCGAGCACGAGGCCCCAACTGAGGGCTGAAGGGTCACCTTCAAAAGTGTAATATAATCAAAAAGAACTTTCGTCTTAAGGAAAATACACGTCTCTCGCTTGATTAGGAAAGTAGGATATTTCTAATTACTACCCATCAATTATCCCTTATTAATCGGGTTTACGATAAAGAAAATCTCTCACTGATGGGAGAAATATCGTATCATCATCCGACTAAGAAAGTTATCATTTTGTATCATCGTCAAGCTAGAGGCGTCGTGATGACCTTAAATGCCGAGGCCACCCCATCGGTGAAAGGTATGCACAAAACTTCATCTGCTAAGCAGTTGATCTTCTCTTCCACCGGAAAGAACTGACTTAGGCGTCGGAGAGGCAACGGGCAAGCCACCGCCGATCCTTTTTGTTTCTTGTTTTGTAGAGGAGCCCGAAGTCCAGAGACAGCGAACCGACCCAGCAATTCCAGCAAGCTCCAGCCCAGTTTCAATTGAAAAAGCATCATCAATTTGGGGCCGTCTGTGGGAACGAAGGTTCCTTTACAAATAAAGCTAATCTCTTAGTGACTGATGGTATCGGCTTCCGGAACCTGGCGAGGGCCACGCCCGATCCTCGAGGATCTGCGGGCCCGACTTGAGGCGATGTGGGCGGCCGACTCCCGGAGGCAGTGGCATGCGGTCGGCACGGGCGAGTGGAGGAGCGCCGTAACACCAACAACGCTGGCGAGAGAGTTGGAGCAACTCACCAGACAAATACAATGCCCCCAGGAGGCGTACGGGCCGAAAAAGGCGAAAACCACGTTGCAGAAAAACGACACCTCGACCCATAAATGCGGCTTAAATGAGAATGAAGCTAGTCACCATGGGCATGGTCCTTACCAACAGGAGGAGGATCCGCGATGAGGAGAATAGCGAGACAGCAAGGCGATGGGCCCATCCTTTATCGGCGACGAAGGTGTTCGTGGGAGGCGGGTTCGGGGACATCGGCGAACTTCGGCCACATGAAGAAGCGATAAAGGTCGAGCTCGATCATATGAGCATGCACAGTGCGATAGCCAGAATCCCGCATTCACATACGGGTCTTCGCACTTCCTCTTCCGGCAAAATTCAGAATGTCGTACATCGAAACGTTCGATTGGAGCAGGAGCCCCATCACCTCATTCTGTCTGAGAACGAGATGGGCGCATGGATATCGAAGACCACAATGCAGTCGCGAGCCTTGACATCACTGGGGCCCGACGCATTGGCACGGTTTAACAGACTGCCACCGTCTTCCATCTCATCATTCACAGAGCTTTCCATCGCATTCGTCTCCCACTTTATTGGAGCAAGGACGTACATGAAGCCAAGTTATCACCTTATGACCATAAAGCAGAGCTCGCAGGAGAGCTTAAGGTCGTATGTCCAGAGGTTCAACGTAGAGTCGTTAAAGGTGGATATTCCCAACGAAAAATTCGCCATTACTGCTTTCATTGTGGGGGTACCGGGGTGCTTGGTCGAGAAGACCTAATGTTCTCCTATCTCGAAAGACCTCGAGCGGCATGGTCGAGGTCCTCACCAAAATAGAAAAGTATATCAGCGGTGAAGAAGCCCTCTTATCCAAGCAAAGAAGCTCTTCTACCCAAAAGGAAAAGAGTAGGGGCGATAAGAAACGGGAATGAAGCCCAAGGAGGCAGGTAGACATGGATAGATCGGCGGAGAACATCGAGAGGCGCTACGGGACCACCTCGGCTGGCTGCGGCGCGGTATTCACCTCGGCATTTCACCCCCCTTGATGGCCTCAATGTCGCAGGTCCTAGGTGAAGTACAACACGAAAGGTTTCTAAGATGGCTATCGAGATAAAAGTCGGGCCAGCCAAAGCGATACCAAATACGTGAGTTCCATAGGGGTCACGGACAGAGCAGTGTTGCATCCAGCGAGGAAGGAAATTGAATACGATCAACGTGGGCATCTCGGTCGTTACGTGGCCTCGAGAGAAGGCGGGGAAAATCGATACTACCCCCGTTAGCGACCCGGCTCGGCTACCGGCCCATGGAAGGAAATCCATATTGATCTCTGGGGTTTGTAGGAGGAGAGATCCCATTTCGGCCCGGGAAGGCCCACTAAGCGCGGCAGATTAGGAAACCTTAGAAGTACAAAATTGTATCAAACTTCCTCGTTTGGATACTACCATAACCTTTTCGGACCGACGGAAGGGCGCAACATCCATGACGACCCACTCGTGATAAAAGTCGTAGTAGCTAATAAGCGATCCACGAGGGTCCTTGTTGACAACGGGGCTGTGCCCAGGGCATGCATCAACTTTCAACAAAATGGACATTGGAAGGGAGGCTAGAAACCGATCACGCACACGTGGGTTCTCAAGAGAGCAGTCTTGCCCTTGGGGTCGGCTGCGGTGCTTTCACTTTTGGGAGACCCATGACGAACTACAACGGCAGTGATATTTCTCATAGAAAATGCCCCATCGGCCCTACTGACATGTTCTTGGGTGAGCTCTCTCTCAGTCTGCCATGGGGTCGTTCCCTCACTTATCACATGGTTATCAAATTTCCAATTGCAAATGGGGTAGGCATTCAGGAAACCAATTCATAGCCGGGGAATGCACGCAGCTTTCATCGATGAAGGCAAAACTGCGGTCGACGACATCTACCGCAGGCGAGCCCGACGTGCGGGGCGAGGTGAGCACGACCTACTCCCTGAAAGAACTAGAGCCCGGTCGGCTTGACGACGGCGAACACCTCGTTTACATAGGGTCTAAGATGGCTGAGGACATCAAAAGCCCTCTCATCCACTTTCTAAAAAAGAACATGGAGGTATTCGCCTGGAAGCAGGAAGACATGGGTGGAATTGACCTTTGTAGTGATCATAGACGGTGACGTCGATCAATCGCTTTAAGCGGGTTAAGCAAAGAGAAGGAGTTTGCCACGAAGGCGAAGGTGATTGATGAAGAGGTCGGCAAGCTCCTTCAAACAAAGGCAATCATAGAGGTGGAATACCCTGAATGGTTGGCCAACGTTGTTCTCATCAAAAAAGCAAACGGCAAGTGGCGCCTTTGCATTAATTTCCACCGAACTGTCGTAGAGACTGCCCGAGAATGCTTCCTACACCTCGGTCGATCATAGTGGACGCCACGTGGGTCATGAACTCACTCAGCTTCATGGACGCCTTCTGCAGCCTGGCCAGATCGGTATGGACCACAGCGACGAAGACCTCATTGTCCCTTTGGTCAAGAACTGCGCTGGTGATGCCCTTTGGCCCGAAAACGCGAGTGCCACCTACCAAGGTTTGTGAACAAGATGTTCAAAAAAGCGAATTGAACATCCTATGGAGGTATATAGGCGACATGTTGGTAAATCGGTAAGTAGAATATCAGATGCTTGAAATCTTGCATAGGCTAGGGACCTCCGAAAGGCTAATAAAGTGGGCTATAGAGTGAGTGAATTGACATCAGGGTCTGAGCAAGGACGACGGTAAAGAAGGCGAGATCTTGGCAAGAATTTCATCATGGAATTCACCCGGCAAGTCTACGGAGGCTACCCGGTAGCGCCCGACCTCCCGTACGAATTATCGCGTTGGCGGCGCGATGCCCAGCGGTGCGGGGCGATCGACCTCCGAAGCGAGGATAGTACAAAGTACGCCCTCGGTCGGCTTCAAGCCTCGATAATGGTAGAATATGAGGTTGTCATAAGTAGACTTAACCTCGCCCACCTCGTAGACGAGATCGGTGGAGGTGGCGGCGACCTTTCCCGGTGGTGGTAAGCGAGATAGAAAGACTCCTACGAGGCGAGAAGTGAAGAGCGATCTTATATCTCAAGGTGCGAATTGCTTAGAAGTTCGTCTGAGGTTCGAATTCGGCATGTGCAGAAACGAGAAATTCTGGTGATGCCTTAGCAAAGCTAGCAACAGCCTCTGGAGCACGGGCACCGCGATGCACGGTGAACACCTCGAAACCTCGGTAGCATCGACAAACGGGAGAAGTCTCCCTTGTGATGTCCGGCAGAAGTGGATGGACCCCATGCGGGATACGTGGTGGATGGTACATTGCGGCGACTTCAAATGAGGCATCGAAGCTGGCGGTCGACAGATTCACCGTTCATCGGGGGACCCTTTATAAACGAGGCTTATCTACGCCCATTCTTAAATGCGTAGGGAAGGAGAAGACACCCGACTATACTCGAGGGGAGTACACGAAGAGGTTTTTGTGGCAACCCCTTTGTCGGCTTCAGTTGTAACGGGCTGCAAGGCGAGGGGGTACTATTGACCCACAATGCTAAAAGACGCGACAAAGCTGGTCAGAAAATGCAAAGCTTATTAGGAGCACGCCAAGATCTCTCATCTCCCATCGGCGTGACGTCGATCCTGGCCAATGTACTTTTCGGTAATGGGGGTTAGACATATTGGGACCCCTGCCCATTGGAAGGGGCCAATGCAAATTTATCATTGTAGTCGTAGACTATTTTACCAAATGGGCTGAGGTCGAACCCTTGGCGACAATCATAGAACATAAGGTAAGCAACTTCGTCTGGCGTTCTATAATATGCGGGTTCGGGATCCACACTGGGTCCCTGGAGTGTCGATGTGGGAGCTTCGGTTCGGCCGATCCTTTAAGTTCGAGGATTTCGTGTGGAGGCTCGAGATCGAAAATTCTTGCTCGTCCCCGACTCATCCGCGGAGTCCCTAAGGCGGCGAGGAGTCCTTATAAGGGCTCACAAGACAACACGAAAACCCAGAATTGGAAGATTTAAAGGAAAATGGGTGAGTGCCTCCCAGGGTATTATGGGCGTCTGGATGCAGTATGAAGTCAGCAACTCAGGAAACCCCATTCGCTCTGGCCTTTGGTAGCAGAAGTAGTAGATCCAGTCGAGGTCGGGTTAAAATCACCACGGATTGAACTCCTGAAGCACGAACACAACGAAGAGGTCCTTCCTTTAAGCACGGATCTCTAGGAAAAGCGTGGCAGAGGTCTGGCGTATGGAAGACTTTCACAAAAAGACAGCGAGATACTATGATCAAAGGGTCAAGCCAAGGAGTTACAAGCCGGGCGACACAGTTTACAAAAAGCTACGCGACAAGGAAGAGCCCCACACATGAGTAAGCTGGGACTGATTAGGAAGGGCCGCATATGGTATCATCAATCACGACTTGGAAACTATGGCTCCGAACGAAAGAAGGAAAAGCCTGCCAGCTCATGGAATGCTGAACATCTCAAACGATTCTACCAATAAGACCTCGGAGTGTAGTCTGTAATAAAGAATCCAACGTCTTGATTTCGAATAATACTCTATATGTCCTTTTTTAAGCTGTTTAGCATTACGGTGGGCCAAAAAATAAGTTATGATGATAGAGCCTAGAGCTTGGCTCGAAAGGGTTTAGGTGCAAGAAGCGCATGATTTACAAAAGATTGTTCTTTATTTCAAAGAACTTCTGATTAAAAACAAAAGAAATCACATTCAACAAAAGTTGTTCTGAAGTATCTCGGAGCGGCGGCACGAAACGGTTCTCCTACTCCTCAAGTATAAAATAAACCCACAGGGAAAAAGAAGAAAAGAGAGAAGCCGGGCTCGGTTGTGAGCTCTAAAAAAAGTCACATAACACAAGTATGAGAATTTCATTACAGGGAGGTTACAATCACCTTAGAGGATTACAAAATCTTTCTTTGCATCTCAAAAATTACAGTTAGCAATCGTTCTTCACATCAACCAACACCTGGGTAAGGAAAAAACCACGAAAGAGAAGAAAGAGAAAGAGGGGAAAGAAAGATAAGGAGAAAGAGAAGAAAATAAGAAGAGGAAAAGAAAAAAAAGCAGCGTGCCAAAAGTTTTCTTTAAGGACATCGCCCCCTCCAGGGCATCTGTTCCTAGCACGAGTTCCATCAATGGGTGCTGGGAACACAACTCCCATAAGGGGAACTAGGGAAAAACACAACTCTGAGCGGTGAGCCATCGAAACCCGATTGTGGATTTTGATCATAGGATAGACCCCGTGCGGTGATTACCCGAGCCTTGGCGGCTTCATCGTGCGCGAACTCGACTCTGCCAAGAAAGGAAAGTAGGAAGCATAGTATTACCACGAAGGGACGTATTTATAAGGGAGCACGGACGCCTGAAGCCGCGTATCGGGTCCCGGATTCTCCATGGATTCTCATTAAAGCGCGCGGTGTTTTGAGGAAGGAAGGCGAAAATGCTGCTTGACCCGAGCGAATAGCTACGTTTGGAGAAATAGCATTTCGGGGAAGGCCTTAGCGCCCGGGAGCCCTTTAGCTGGTTCTTAGAGTTTAATAGCTCGAAGGCCTTAGCGCCCGGGGCCCGGTAGCTAAGTTTTGAGCTTAACGGCTCGAGGAGGCCTTAACTTGCAGGGAGCCTAGTGAATCGGCTTTGTAGGCAGCCAAGCAGGAGGCCTCGGCGCTGGGAGCCTGGTAGCTCGACTGCGGAGCTTAATAGCTGGGAAGACATGGCGCCCGAGGGCCCGGTAGCTCGGTTTTCGGAAGCAACGGCTAAGGAAGGCCTTAGCGCCCAGGAGGCTCGGTAGCTCGGCTTGTAGAGCAATGGCTCGGGGGAAGGGCTTGCGTCAAGAGCCCTGGCTCAATTTTGAGCTTAACGGCTCGGGAGGCAGTTAAGCGCCAGGGAGCCCGATAGCTCGGCTGCGGGGCTTATAGCTCAGGAAGGCCTTAGTTCCCAGGAGCCCAGTAGCTCAGTTTTCAAAGCATAACAGCTCAGGAAGGCCTTAGCACCTAGGAGCCCAGTAGATCAGTTTTCATAGCTTAACGACTCGGGGAGACCTTAGCGCGGCGGGAACCCGGTGGCTCGACTGCGAGGCTTAATAGCTCGGGAGGCCTTGGTGCCTGGGAGCCCGGTAGCTGCCGGGCGTGGCTTGACTTCAGGGAGGCGAAAAACCCACGAGCATGTGGCTCGGGGCCCGGTAGCTCATATTCGCGAGCATAGCGCTTAGGGAAGGAGAAAAGGGCCAAGGAGACATGTGGCTCGGGGCCGGCGGCTTGGGTGCGAGCATAGCCCGAGGAGAGACCTTACGGCCGGGGACAGCGCTCAATCGACCAACAATAAATGACGATGAAGTGTCGATTGAATCTTTATGTATTGACGAAAAGCCAAGGTCATAAGCAATACAAAAATCCACGGCTGGCGCCGGGATATAACAGGTTAAAATAAAAGGCCTAAGCGCTGAAGTCGGGCCTCGACTTGCTGAAGTAGAAGAGTCAGGCGAGAAACAATGAGTGAGGCGAAGAGGCGGCATCGGAAGAACAGAAGATCATAGGGCGGGGGCACGATCAGGGGCCCCCGAAAGCACCTCGGCACCCCCCATCAACCTCAGCCTCGAAAGCAGATTCTTCTACCTTCTCATTGGAAAGATGGATGTTGAACTCCCGGATTGGGGCTGCTCGGCTTGCGTTGGAAGGGCGAGGGCCACCGGGAAGCCCATTGGTGTGAGCCTCGTCTTTGAGCTCGCTATCACCGCCCCTGGCCTAAACGAAACCTCTGCCTCGTAAGGTCCATCCGAAGTTTACCTAGCTCCTCCGTCAAGCGTTCCAAGGAGTTCCCAGCTTCTTGGCGAACTTCGGTCAGTCTTGGAGCACTTTGAGCGCCTGAGGTCACCCTTGACGACTGCTGACTCCTCTACGGCTGGCGCATGGCTTCGTCTTGCGACCTTCGCATCCTTAAACCTTTTTTCTTTATCTCGACCGCACTCTTGCAATTCGAGCATGCTTCGGTCGGACACGTGCTTCATGAGCTCCGGTCGAATCCTTATATGGGTTGAGCCCGGCCTTCTCGAGGTTAGGAAGCGACAGCCTTATAAGACTTCGCAGATCTGAGAGCCTCGATAAAGTGGCCCTCCTTGCCAAGCCTTTTGCATAAGTAGCCACCTGCCAAAAAACAAAAAGTCAGCTAACAGAACTAAAACAATAAAGAAAAAGATTGATGTAAGCACTTGGACGTATAGAAGCGATTCCTTGAAGCGAAGGCGAGAGCACTCCCTCGGCGGACCGGGCCTCGCGCTGCGAGGTTGGAGTGGTGAAGGATAGAAAGCGGCCCGGTGGCGGCTTCACATGAAGCGAGAGAGTCCTCACTCCTTGCGACACCAGCGTCCGCGATCCTAGATCACCTCATCGGCATTAGGGAGGGGCGCGGTAGCGCAGATGTGGGACTCCCGAGCCGAAAGAGGAAGAACAGCTTCAGGGAGCTCAACCGACGACGGACGAACGAGGAAGAGGCTCCCACCTTTGGGATCTTACCCCGGCAGGGGGCAACCCTATGGCGGTCGAGAAGCTCAGCTTTCACGCTCACTCTTCTTCTGGCTGCCCGAGCATACCTCCATGGGGCTCGAAGCTCTCCAGGTGTGAGCTTCGGTGATGGGGGCTCAGCTTGAAGGTGAGAAGGACTTGGAGACAGGAGGCTTCATGATGGAAAGGGGAAAAGTCTCAGGAAAGGAATCCGGGCAGGCCTCGCATCGGACGGTCTAGGGATATCTGACCTGATGAGCTCGGAATAGGCACGCGGGGCGCACCTGACTAGCTTCCTCTTGCTCCTCGGTCTTGAGTTGAATCGGGCCCAACACACGAAGACCCGTGCGACTAAAGCGATATTAGAAATATCTACGGCCTTTGAAAGCAGGACAAACCAAAGTGAAGGAGAGCTCACGTAGGTTCTCGGGGGTAGTCCAGATGGCGAGAGCATGATGTGTCTTTCAGGTCAAGGGATTGTACTCCCGATGATGGCCACTAACAAGAAATAGCGTTCCTTCCGGTACTTATTGGGAAGATGGAAGGTCACGAAATAATCAACTTGGCCTTTGGGCGCTTGGAGATATAAAGAAAACGCCGGTGGCCTCCTTCTGTGAAAGATGTCTAAGAAGCGGGCTTTATCTTGAAACGCCAGGAGCCTACGTCACACAAAAGCGACTGCGACCTGCAGAACACCCGAAGTTGGGGAAAAGGCGAGGGCAACATTGAAATGCTGCATAACCCTTTTTATAGAGATGCAAGGGAAATGGGAGGCCATTCTGAATGCCACCTCAAAAAGCACACCATCTTGGTACGTGACGCCCCGATCGGGGAGTCCGTTATTTACCGTAAACCTTGAATATTTGAATGTCGGTTGGCCGACATTTTCACGAAAATCGATGAGTCTCCTTTATGCGGGAGCTCTACCAAATCTGAGAACACATAAACTTTTCAGCAGGTCGATATAACGAGTTTATGATTTAAAGCGGCCCACTTGGGCGAAAATAAAGCAATACCGATATACATGCGACTATAGATCAACTATATACCCAATAGTTACAAGAGTTAATATGTTTTACTCTTATACGATACATACATTAAACTTAAAGTTCTAATACATGCTTATACAACAAAGCCACAACCGGCTTTCTTCACAATCCTCGGTCTCTAGGAGCGAGGCTTGGAGTCCTCGCACGCTCCTGTACGCGTAAAATAATATCCGCCGACGGGGTGAGGCTGTCTTTCGATGGTGAGATCGCCACTAAGTGGGCTACTACGCCACCTAAGTGCAGTGCAATGTTACGTAGAAAACAGCGTGGCTGAGCCGCGATCCTACTTGAATGTCTACATGACCAACTCGGATCAGGAGTCCTCAGAGCTCATCATAGCCTAAGCCTCATTATGAAAATTATTATTTTGTTTGTTTGTGGACAACCCTCCGTTGTGTATATATATCAATTGGGCGCTCGACGATTGATATATTATTTGTTGTGGACTACCCTCAGATGAATATCAATTGGGAGCTGCTCAGGCTTGATTGATGTTTTAATTTGGACTACCCTCAGATAATTAATATTTTAGAACTGACCCCTCGGCTTGGGTTTTCTCTAGACTCATCTCATGCACTCCTCCTATAGTCTAGGGTGTTGATTGCAAATGGAATGCATGTATGCCAATTCCAATCTGATGCAATTCACATGTAAATATATAAACATGCATATATTTACAAAACAATCAATTCACACAATCATGTCATGTAAATTCTCATTTCATACATCAAAATTAGCTAAAGCGGGCTAATGATCAAACCATGGCGATTTAATTTAAATCCTTTCGACCAAGCATATTTTTCACAAAAATATATTTTGAGAACACTGTTTTGGGAATAGTGAAACCCTCGGTTACTATTCTCGGAAAATCACAAATCATTGGTTCACCTTGTGAACCCGCATTTCCCGGCCATTTCTGGCCTCATTCCAATGAATACATGATTAAAACCAAATTTCACAACATCGCCATCACTAACGAGTCAAGTAGGCACTTACAATTTGTACATTTGGAGTTTCAAAAATTTATATCAATTAGGTCCCAAGGTTTGGGATGGAATCAATAAACCCCTAACGACCTCATTCGACTCAAACATTTGTAAAGTATGCTTAAATCGGGAATAAACGCCCAGAGTAGGAAACCCCTACCTCTTGGGTTGAAACTCCTTAAATCAGAACTACCCACGCGAAGCCCTCTCCCGCGTGGAAGCGACTTTCCTTCTTGTCCGAATCGCTGCCAGACGGTCGGGTCGCCGTATTTTAGAGAAGTCGGACCTTCTCCTGTGAATCGCCATTTTGCTTCTGTTGCTCCACGCCCGTTTCCCACGTTTTTGGTCTTTTAATTCACTTTGGAAAGAGAGCCGCGTAGCTCTTGCATCGTAGTTCATTTAATCCAATTTCATTAATTAATTCCCTTTTTTCTCCAGTTTTGACATTCGGCACTATCTCGACAGTCCATTTTCATCATTTTTCTACTCATGCCACTTATGGCACATGAGTACTTGTTATATGTGATTTTCGTCGCATCGAAAATCATTTCACTGACACGAAAGCGTGATGCTTGGCGTGCGACTCCGTTGTCACCGGAGATTTTCTGGTGCGTGCTAGGTTAGATTTTGCGAGACGATTCCAACGGTGAAATCCGTTTCATCATCCAAGATCTAGAGAATAAATTCCGGATTTTTAACCGAAATTACAATTTTGTAATTGAAATTACGATTTTGCCCTTTTTCCAGAAATTGGAATTTCTCGGGTCTTACATAAGCACTTAGACGATGTAGGTGGTCAACATGTCAAGGCACCAAACCTAGATCCCAAACGGGGCCCATCTTAGGAGCGCAAAGATCTCACACCATATAAAGGTTCGACCTGTGGGGCCCGTGGGCTCGCATTACGGTATGTGACCTCGAATATTCGAGCCACTAGGATATCGAATTTCATTAATTTTGCCCTTGCCCTTATCCAAGGGGAAAAGAGGTTCCGGGACGGCAGGAAGAGGAGAACCTACGGCCAAACTATTAGACTTGCCACCGATTCATGCCGAGAACTAGACTCCTCAGCGGGATTACTCCTATGCAAAACGAATGACCGAGGACCCATGGAGATCTGTACGGGGCTAAAGAGAAGAAAAAATGAGAAGAAAATACAGGAGACCCTAGCTAGGAGCAAGCCACTAGGCCTCGCAGAGACTTGAGAACCAAAAAGACAAAGGAGAAGAAAATGTGCAAGTCCCGAGAGGAAACAGACGGGGACACGACCCACCAGCCGAGATATCGGGGACCGCAAAGCCGGAGTCCTAAATGATAGTGGGACAAAATTCAAGAAAAAGGAAGCGAGCTTGTAGAGGCAAAAAGCTTCAGAATAGGAAACAAAGTGCAAGCGGTCGGGGCGTTTTTAAGGAAGGCTGAAACCTAGCGAAATAGCATAAAAATCGAGAAGCCATCATTATCCGCGAGGCGTTGGAGCGGAGACAAAGCCCCGATCAAACCTTTCTGGTAGCCACATGGGTATCACCCACGATCGGCTTGATGCGACCTTGGCTTCGCTAAGCTGATCAAAGGCTGGGGGGGCAACTAATCGGGTTTAAAATAATGGTTGGCAGACTGAAACACAAGCGAATGCCGGGCTTAAGAAGGGATTAAGCTTAGTCTAGTATAATACTTTGGGACATGATGGCATCCCCGAGCACAGGCCCAAGTCACCCCTTCAAAAGGTTGGTAATATAATCAAAGAACTCGTACTAAAGGAAAATACTCAATCTCCACCAATTAAGAAAGTAGGATATTTCCTAATTATTACCCATCAATTATCCCTTATTAATCGGTTTACGATAAGGAAAGAAAATCCTTCATCCAATGGGAGAAATATCGTATCATCATCCAAGTAGGAAAGTTATCATTCTGTATCATCATCCAACTAGAAGCTGATCATGATGACCCATTATAATACTAGGATCACCGTCGGTGAAAGGCTGCGCTAAAACTTCATTCCCTAAGCGATTGATCTTCTTTTCAGCGGAAAGGCGCTTAGGCATCGGAGAAACGATAAGCGAACCACATTGATCCTTTTGTTTCTCGTTTTGCAAAGGCCGCGTCTAAAGGCGGTGGTAGCCCGACAATTCGGCCAAGCTCCAGCCCGGTTCGATTGAAAAAACATAAATGAGGTAAAAATAATAAGTGAAAACAAGAGAGATTAGTTTATATATATATATATATATATATATATATATAAAGCAGCGGTGATTAAATAAAAAAGCAATTAGCGGCCGTTAGTTTGATTTCATTTTACATTAAAGGGGAATAACGTGAAGGCGATTAATTTGGCGGCAATTCCGGCAAGCTCCAACCAGTTCCAATTTGAAAAACATCATCAAGATAAAATAATAAATTGAAAACAAGAAATTAGTTATATATATATATATATATATATATATATATATATATATATATATATATAAGCGCGGTGATTAAATAAAAGAACAATTAACGGCACGTTAGTTTGATTTTATTTTACAAAATTTAATTTCAAAATAATTTATTAAAATTAAAAATAAATATCGTATTTAAAAAATGCATACAAAATGTGTTTGGAATTGCACGCTGATAAATTCAGCAAAGATACGTTCACAATAAAATCAATATAAACACTATAAGGTAAATGAAGTAAAACTTATTTTTCAAAATTTGTTTTCGAATAAAATTAAAGTGTAACATTTCAAAGCAATGTTAGACCTGATATTTAGAATTTTTTAATTTTTAAAAAATAATAAATTTAAAATATATAATAGATTATAAATTTTAAGTATCTTATCATAAAATTCTCCAACAACTATTGACAAATTGTTTTTCTAAAAGAGTAAAAATGTCTCTTTTTATTGAGATCAATGTTAAATTTTACAACGAGGTTAAAATAATCCACTATCAGATGGATCCTTTCATTTAAAAGCATTGTTTAAAAATAAATTTTCTATTTTTGATTTTTATTGAAAATTTTTATAAATTCCCAAATATGTGAATAAGTCAAGTTTTTTGTTATATTATTAAATGAGTGTAATGATAAACAATTTTAAAATATGAAGGATATTAAAAAAATAAAATGATTAAATTAGATAAAGAATACTTAATCTTAGCTAGTTTTGGTGAATTTAGGTTGGTTTGGTTATTATTGATTCTCGAACATAACTGACTTTACGTAAAAAATTTTATGATTCAATTATGATCAGTGTAGAACCCCACAAAAATATTAGGAAAAATAAAAATACTAAGAAGGAAATTAATTTCTGCATATTTGGATTCACAATGAAAAATACGAAAAAGATCAAATATAATCAAAATTGTACATATTTTAAAATTTTTTAGTCCTTGTACAACAAAAAGAAACAAATAAAATAAGTTTGAATAAACATATAAAATTAATTTATTAAGTTTAAACTTACTTTTTAACTTTTTATTTTCCTCAATTTATCTTTCCTTCCATTTTTAAATATTTTCCTCTCCATTTTCTTTTCTTAGTACTTTTGAGGTTCAACGAACCCTAATGTTTGATAAGAATTTGGTGATTCTTTGATATAGCAATTCAAATTAACTAAAATCTGATTAACATAAAAGTATTTGGAAGAAGGGATAAAACTTGTGATTTTATTTTGACTCTGTTTCACAATGCTGGAAGTGGATTCCATTGTACAATTTGAGCTATGAGAACACTCTTTCCTGCACTTTTTTATCTTCTTGGCATATTGATTTTCACAACAAAAAAGAGGGAAGATACATTGATATGTAGTATCGCATCACGATTTTAAACATTTCTAAGTATCATTGACTGCCGATTCTTGCTCTTTAGAATTAATGCATGCTTGAATTTCTTCACGATGTTTTCCTTTGTTTAGCACTATTTTGCTACAAAAAGTATAGTCATGGCAGAAAATCCAGCATATATTGAAAATGTACCTGAAATGGGAGAAAAAAGAACTAGGCATGGATTGATTAATGCAACATAAGCTCATGGCTCTGAATGTTTTATACCAAGTTAAAACAAAAAAACAAAAACAAAGGAAACCATTTGGTTCCTGTTTTTGAAAACTACTCTTGAGAACAGTTTTCAAAAACAGAGACAACATCATTTTGGTGTTCTCTGAAAATTGTTTTTGTTCTCTTTATTTAGTGTTTTTTTATGTTTTTCTGAACAGTAAAAAACTATGAACCAAACGTGTTTTTCCTATTAACCTTGTTCTCCTTATGTTTTAGAATAAAAAACAATTTTCAAAAACCGAAACCAAACAGGTAAATTGCCTAACCTGTGGGGCTCCAGCTCATAAGGAAGTTGAAAGTGTAGGATGTAAGGAATCAAACATTCCTATACGCAACGGAAATGTAATTTAAAATAAATGCAGTACGCCTGCCGTTCTTGGCTAACCTGACTTCAATTCGTTCTTGAGTATGTTTTTACGAACGAGGAAAAACTATAGACAAGCTGTTTTCCTATTAACCTTGTTCTCCTTATTTTTAGAATAAAGCAATTTTCAAGCAGAAACCAAGCAGTTGCCTAGCACGTGGGGCTCCGGCTCATAGGAAGTTGAGGTGTAGGATGTAAGGGTCAAACATTCCTATACGCAAGCGGAAATGTAATTTCAAAATAAACACAGTACATACATACCGTTCTTGACAACACGGCTTGATTAGTTCTTCGAGAAACAAATGCGGCTTCGTTTACGAATCGCCGAAGGCAGTCACTAGCATACAGCGTCAAGGCCTCAAGGTATCCACCGAACAGCTCTTGGGATCCTCATAGGAATTTTAACTTTCGAGCTTAATATGCTAGTTCCTCGAATCATCTCCATGATCCCCTGGCTTCAAGTTTTGATCTATTTATAGATCGATTTTACGATTATAAATAATCCTCATAAATAGGATCATTAATTTCATAAATAGGAGAATTAATTCATAATTAATTATCTTAAATATGAAAAATTAATTGATATATGGCTTGTGATTATCAATGGAAATTAATTCATAATTAAAAATTTCATAAATGTAGAAATTAATTCATAACTGATTTTAATATTTATTTCTAATATTTGTGATAAATTAATTCATAATTAATTATCATAAATATTATAATAATCAAATAATTAATTTTGTTTTAACCCAAGAATTATTCATTTTGTGTGGTGGCCTTTAGGTTCTTAATCAGCGGCAATAAATATAAATTGAATTCTAGACTTATATTAAAACTTTAATACACATAAAACCCGACAAACTCCCACTTGGACTAAGTCGAATTAAATTCGTGAGAATTCTAAGATTAGATAAATTAAACAACTTTAATTTATCATTAATTCAACAATTAATCAATTCATATTTATAGATTAAGAATTTGGTCTTGAACATCATGACCACCCAGTATTGGAAAAGTCAAGTGATCGACTTAAACTTTTGTACATAGACGCAGTTGTATAGTTGTGTTCTTTCACATCATATCTCTTATTAGTACACGAGTAAGGTTATGAGTGTCAACTCATTATCTTAATATTACCATTTGTTTTTGAAAATCAACTCCTTAAATAAATTTAGAACTTTTCTAAATCTATATTGTTGCAAACATTAAAGTTGATATTTCAACAGAGTGGTTTACCGCTGAGATCTCTCCCACTATTGGGTGATGAATCCTATATTGATCATAAACTCTATCAATTCATGTTTTCATTATACCCAACTTTCATTATTCATACATGGCGTAACAAGTATGAACTAATTGAGTCAAAGCATAATTTCGACACGAAAGATGCTCTTATGATCTAAGTCCAAGGATCGGTATACCTCTTATCATATAGAGATTATTCCATTGACACTCAAATAGCTAACCGTATGAAAATATCTCTGTGGGTCATTCCAGTAAATATGTTCTCTAACACATTACTCACATATCATCATATGTGCTAATCTATCCGCATTAACAATGTCCTTTTATTGTTAATACTACGATTAGAGAATATTTAAGAATAATAAATATATTATTCTAGGTTTTTATCATCAAATATACATTATATAAAATGATATTGTCATAATGTGCATAAATCAAAACACAATGAGTTAAATAAATATATAAACTTTCATCCATATGACTACATTCAATTATCATTTTATTATTTCCAAACCATATGAAAATACATGACTATCATGCTTTTTCTGAGACAAAGGTTTAGTCAATGGATCAACTATATTCTCCTCTGTATGAACCTTCTCTATCTTTACTTCATCCTTGTCAATAATCTCACGGTAGTGGTAGCGTAGTAGTATATGTTTGGATCGATGATGAGATATAGGGCTCCTTTAGCCTTGTCTGATATCTCCGTGTTGTCATAATACAACAAAATGGTCACTATGGAAGGAACCACTTCTAGTTGTCACAATAACAAAAATGGGATGCAACTATGGAAGGAACCACTTCTAGTTCGATAATGAACTTTTGATCAAACAGCCTCTTTAGCGACACGGAAGCGACAATATACTCGACCTACATTGTAAATCGAAATTTGTAGTGACTGTTTGGAACTCTTCAGCCCGCGGCACACAATTTAGGTGAATATGTAACCCAGTTTGAGACTTGCAATCATCTTTATCGAATTGAAAGCTAGCATTAGTAAATCACGTACTTGTAGCTTAGCTCCTCCATAATAAAAAATAAATCCTTAGTTAACTACTCAAGTACTTAGAATATTTTTTAATGCTTCCGATGACTCTCACGAGATTAACTGAAATTTGTAACACTTAGACATAGGAGACATCTGGCCTTGTACACATCATAGCATACATAATTGACCCTACAGCTGAAGCATAAGGGACATTTTGCATGTTATGTACCTCGACATCCGTCTTTGGGCACATGTCCTTAGGAAGGTAGATCCCATGTGACATGGGAAGATAACCTTTCTTTGGGTTTGAATCCATGCTAAACTGTTACAGCATTTTATCAATATATGTCGATTGTGACCAGACCTAGCAACTTATTGATCTATCACGATAGATCTTAACTCCCCAAAATATAATTGCTTCTCCTAAATCTTTCATTGAAGTTTTTTTCGATAACCACTCTTTAAGCGATTGAAGAGAGGGTAGTGTCATTTCCTATTAATATATCATCCACATATAAAATGAGAAAAACTACAATACTCCCACTGATCTTTTACAATATACACAAGGCTCATTTTCGTTTTTGATGAAACCAAACATTTTGATTATTTCATCAAAGCGAATGACTCAACTTACGGATGTTTGCTTTAGCCAGCTGTGGACTTTTGTAGCTTACATACTTTATTAGGGTATTTCGAGACAAAACCCTCAAGTTGTATCATATACACCTCTTCTTGTAAATGTTTGTTAAGAAAAGTAGTCTTAACATCCATTTGCCAGATTTCATAGTCATAGTATGCAGCTATAGCAAGTATTATCTAATGGTTCAACATACGCCTTTGGTGAAAAGGTTTCATCATAGTCAATACCATATTTAATGAACAACCTTTCACAACCAATTAAATTGCTTTATAGTGAACACTTTACCATCCATGTATGTTTTCTTTTTGAAGACCCATTTGCATCCTATAGGTTTTGTCCCTATAGGTGGATCAACTAAGGTCCAAACCTCATTTTCGTACATGGAATCCATTTCGGAGTGCATGGCTTGAAGCCATTTTTCAGAGTCCTTATCTAATAAGACTTCATTATAGGTAGTAGGTTCATCATTATTAATGATAAACACGTCATCATACCCTCCCGAGGACGGCGTATCCTACTGAACTCGATCACCTTGTGTATCTTGAGTTGTTAACTCAATTGCATCATCATGAGGTATCAACTCTTGCTCCTTCCTCGCTTTTCTTTTACGCTGTGGATTCCCTTGAAGACATTGAGGATTCTATTTGACTCCCTTTAAGCCGTTTCTAGAATAAATTCTCTTTCTAGAAATGTAGCATGTCTTAAAACAAACACTTTTTTTGTTCATTGGGATTATAAAATAGTATCAAAACTCTCTTTGGATATCCTAGTAGCATTTATCCGATTTCGAATCAAGCTTGTCAGAGCTCTACCTTTTACAAACGGGACATCCCCGAACCTTTAAATGTTTAAGATTTGGTTTCCTCTTATACCATATCTCATATGGGGTAGAATCTACAACTAGAAGGAGCATGGTTTAATAGATATGAGCGGTATTTGGAACATATCCCCAAAATGATTTAGGAAGATTTGCATGGCTCATCATAAGTGAACCATAACTCTAATAGAGTTCGGTTTCTTCTTTAGGATATAATTTAATTATGGTGTATAGGTGAGTCATTGTGAAGAATTCCCATTTCTTTAGATAATCTTGAAATTTTGGCTCAAGTATTCACCACCTCGATACGATCGAAGGACTTTAATACTTTGTCAAGTTGTTTTTCAACTTCCTTTTATATTCCTTGAACTTTTCCAAAGAGACCTCGTTTATACTTGATAAAGTATACATGACCCGTATCTTGAATGGTCATGATGCGATGAGTATGAAAAACCATTTCTTGCTTGAGTCGACAGGTCCACATACACTTCGGTATGTATGAGACTGTCTTCGATGAATCTTTCACCCTTTCAGTAAAGGCGTTTGGTCATCTTACCTAATAAACAAGATTCGCATGTATCAAATAGTTGATAATCAAATGATCTGAATAGCCATTTTATATAATTTTTATACGTTTCTCATTTATATGACCAAGTCTACAATACCACAGAGATAAGAATTTCTAAGATCATCTATTTTGGTTGTTTGTGTTTTATATTGAATACAGGATTTTCTAGATCCGTATATATAAACCATTAGTTAAATGACTTGGCCCACCATAAAAAACATGTGCGATATAAAAGAACCTTTTTATTCTTTGTAATAATCGTAAAACCCCGTCTAATCAAACAATAAATAGATATTATATTTTTCGTTAATGCTGGAGATAAAATAACAATCTTTTAGATCTAGAATTAATCCTTTGAGTAAAGAGAGAAAGAGTGTATATTCCTCGACTAATGCAACAACTCGTGCTCCATTTCCCTGCATTAGGACCACTTCCCTTTTGCTCCAATTTTCTACTTTTCTTTAGACCCTGCATATTTATACAAATATGAGATCTAGATCCGGTATCTAATACCCAAGAGTTAGATTTAGAAGTAGAAAGATTTATTTCAATCATAAACATACACAGTAGGCTTCATTAAACTATGCAGCTAAGCTTTCTAGATAAAATAACTATGATTATATTCAATGTCATCCTTTCCACGGTGGAAGCAAGTACCCTTTGGTTTCTTTTAACTTGATTTTGTGCGGTGGTTTGAGAGGCCCTCTTAATGGTCTTTTTAGGACTTGACGATTTTCTTTCCTTAAAGACCTACCATGACCTGTAGCCCTTTTCCTCCACGATTAGGTCGCCTGTTTGTCTTAAGCATATTTAGCAACTCGGTAGTGTAGGGAGTCTCAACTTAGAGTCGAGATTAAAATTCATCACAAAGTTTGAAAAACTTGGAGGTAGGAGATTTGAAATCAAATCAAGCAGCAGTGATGATGCAACATAAATCCCAATTTCTCTAATTTTCAATGAGTCGATCATCTTCAACACATGGAGTTGCAATGAAGATCCCCACTTCCGTCTTGCGGTGAAAGAGCTCTTGAGAGATATCATATCTTTCATTCTAGCCCTTTATCATACAATGCCTTTAAGTGATTAAGCATTGTAAAAGCATTGTTATATCCTCATGTTGCTTTTGCAAATCGGGACTCATGGATACCAACATCGGACAACGAACACTCGGAATCATCCAGTATTACGTCACGCATCCTTGGCCCCCTTTCACATGCGTCATGCGGAGGCGGAGTTAAAGAATTGGGTTTTTCAAGAACATATAACAACTTCTCTTGTCTAAGAATAATTCTTAGATTTTGGATCCGATCCATAAAATGGAGCAGTGAGCTTGACCATGCCAGAATATTACAGCAGATTCATGTTAGTGTTCATTTTTCTCACCTTGAGAAAAGTAAAGATAGAGTAAGTATTTATGCAATATACAAAATCAAAATAAAATTAGATATATGACATAATATTTTGATTTTGCTCCCACTAATTCATTCAAATCAATTTCCCTTAAATTGATTTAACATTTTTATAAAATTCTTAGTGGGCTAGGATCTTATTTTAATTATTTTAATCTTGAGTTAACTCAACAAATTAAAATAATCTCAATAAATAAAAAAACAACAACCTTTTAACCGAATTCCCTAGATAATTAGGTTATCAACTTTTGATACATATCTTATGTCTCTAATCTCGTCTCAAAAGCACTTGACCTTGAGTTAGGCTGACAGGTATGGTATTTTGGTAAATCAAACCCATTATTCCGAGATCTAATCTCATAGTAAAATTAAATTTTAGTAGAACAATCTCGATTAACTCAACAAATTATTCTAATAAAATTTATTTAAACTATAACTGTGGAAGACAACAAATGATTTAATATTATATATTATTCAAATAATCACATTAAAAGAATAATATTTTATTCAAATAATCACATTAAAAGAATAATAATAAAAAATTTAAATTTTAAATCATATCACATATGATGCATGCAATATCTACGTATGTATAGAATAACCTGGGCTCTGATACCACTGTAAGGAATCAACCATTCCTATACGCAACAGAAATGTAATTTAAAATAAATCTGTACATACATACCGTTCTTGAAACAACCACGACTTGATTCGTTCTTGAGAAACAAACGGCTTCATTTACGAATCGCAAAGGCGATCGCTAACCTGCACCGCAGCGTCAGGCCTCCAAAGGTATCCCATGAACAACTCTTGGGATCTCAGAATTTTAACTTCGAAGTTTAATATGCTAGTTCCTGAATCATCTCGTGATCCATAACTTCAAGATTTTCTGATCTATTTATAGATCGATTTTACAGTTATAAATAATCCTCATAAATAGGATCATTTAATTTCCATAAATAGAAATTAATTCATAGTGAGTATAAATATAAAGAAATTAATTGATATAGCTGACGATGGAGGAATTAATTCATAATTAATTTCCATAAATGATAGAAATTAATTCATAAGCGATTTTAATATTTATTTCTAATATTTGATAGTAATATAAATATTATAATTATCAAATAATTAATTTTGTTTTAACCCAATAATTATTCTTTTTGTGTGTGACCCTTTAGGTTCCTAATCAACTGGCAATAAATATAAATTGTAATTCTTAGACTTATATTGGCTTTAATACACATAAAACCAACATAGGAAACCGCCTATGCTCCCAACCAAGTCACTAGAACCACCAAGCTGCCTGCAACTCCCTTCACATTTAGAGGGAATATCTGCCAGGGAAAATTTTTTACATGTTATTCCCTTTTTTTTTTTGTCTGCTCTTGTTTGGTTCCCAAGAAAAAATGGAACTCACCAGATTCCCTTTTCTTACTGTTTTTAACCTTCATGCAGATTCACTTAAATGGAAAACAAGTTTTGAAATGTCACATTTCATTTGACATTCTTGTGATTCCCCATGTGCCAAAATGTCAGATTTTCTCCGTGTTTGTTGTTAAGAGGCGACCTTAGGTTGGTCAATGTACCTCCGACATTATCACCCAAGGAACTTCCCCCATTCCAATCGAGAACGATGCTACGTAAATCTGATATCATTGAAGAAAATCCAACATATTGCGATAGCGCTCGGTTTCAACTCGGAATATATAAATTTAGCGACTTGGTATAATGTGAAATTGCCATGAAATGGCTAATGTTTGCAGGGACTCCATCAGCGACCAATACGAAGCTGATCAAGCAACATAGCATTGCTCACGATTCAAAAGTTTCCGAGAGAAAATGTCAGTACATGCAGCTAGAAAGGCAGAAGTTCGTTATTTACAAACTGATGGTTTAGAAGTTTAGATAATTTACCTTAAGAAAGGAAGAAGTTCCAGTGAGAAAGCATCCAAGAAAAGTTCCACTTGTAGACACCTTCAAATCCAAAAACATTACTCAATATTAATTTTAAGAGACTTTTCATTTTGACGAGGTAGAACGATACAAGCACAACTATACTCACCATGAGAAGGGGTCTTCATCCTGATTTATCCATCAAAACTGCTCCAACTATGGTTATTGGAACCTAATAATCCCCATTTGCACAAGTCAGGTTTCAGAGGAATTATTCCACTCATCTGAGTTTTTTGAGAAGAATGAAAGAAGTTGATCACAAACCTGAATACAAGCATAAGCTATGGTTCCAATTTTGCTAGAAGAAAGTCCTGCAGTCCAAAATTAGTGGAATTTTTTCTTTAGCAATGAAGAACTGCAGCATAAAGAATTTCTGAATATTGAAGACGACTAAAGTTCTTCCCACTAACCAGCTGATACAAAGGTTTCACTCACATAGAAGCCTATTCCATTTATTCCTCCAAATTGTTGGAAAACCATTAAGCCAACACCAATCTAGAAGAAGACACCTTTGTCACAAGATTCCAATTCAATATGTAAAAAACTTTTTTTTGCATATTGTATGTAAGATGCTTACGATCAGTGAACGTATATATTTGCTTTGAAACAGGTCTGACATTTTTGCCTTTGGAAGACTTTGAAGAGTTTCAATATTGATCTGTCAACAAATGAAAATCCATCAATCTTATCTCAAGGACTCTCGATTGGGTGTTTTTGTTCATGGTTGATGAAGGGAAGTACCTGGAATTCAGTAGCTTCCTTAGAAACATCGGCATCTTTGCCTCGAAGCCTCCTCAAAGCAACTTCAAATTCTTTCTCACGGCCAACCTTTGCCTGAAACCAAACAGATTTAGACTCAATTGTCTCATTCTTAGTTGTATGCAAAATAACATTACAGGGAGTTGATATTTCTTAAAAAGATATTCTTAGGATCCAAATAAACAGATTTTTTTTTTTTTGTAGGAGTTGATTCGCAATGGATGATTTCAACGAATTATCAACTCAAATTTCTTATCTCACCCAATAAATACAAAGGAGGCAACTAGCTTATGATCAACATCACCTCATATCTCATGGGAGATTAATCAAAATTCTCCCTCCCAACCTCCACAGAACAAATATTAGTAAAGTCTTGAAGAAGCCATGTCTGAATTGGCTAATTCTCCAGCTAAATTTTACTTTAAGTCTAAGAACTCAATTCATGGAGAGATAAGAGCAACTTTCCAAATTCAAGCAGCCCAACTCAAAAGCTTGGAGATACAAGTTGGGAAAATGACTAGGATACTTTTAGAAGATGAGAAAAGGACTTTGCCTATATATATATATTATAGAAAAAAAATATTCAACCAATCAAATAAAGGGAACAACCATGAGACTAAGAACCTTCTCAATTAAATCCTATAATAAAACGGTTGATAAATATAATGGAATGTGCATGAAAAGTGAAAAGCTTCTATTTTCAATTAAGCTTACTATTAGTATTATCAATGGTAATTTTTAAAAATTAACATTCATGAATCAACTGTTCACCTTCAACAAATCACCCCCAAAAGGTAAATCACTTACCATAATTTCGAGTTTTACAAATTGATCCACTTACCATATATTCAAGTTTACAAATAGACACCTATTTAGTTGCTTGATGAAATGTGTAAAAGAAATGTCAATCCAAACTTCAAAGCTCTAAACCAAAATCCCATCAACCTAGCCCTATTAAGGAAAATAAAAAATAAAACTTCCTAATAATTGAGGTTTTTTATTGAGAATGAGTCTTTCCAGAGGAATTTGCTGAAGGAACCTTCATGAATAAGAAATTTTTTCACATAGCAAAATCAAGAGACACCACCACCACACCCACTTCAAAGATGTTTTTTAACACCCATGTCATTTCATCAAATGTTGAGCCCTTTTCTTTCCAAAGGAGCTCTAAGTGAATCCGCATGCTGATACTCCATGGGGAGAAAATATATAAAATCTTAAAGTTGTACCTGCACAACGAGTTAGGGTTTGTGGTTTTGGAAGTGCTAAAGTGAGCTTGCGGTGTTACTGGGAAGTCTTTGCACCGAAGACTCTATCTTAACTCACACAAGTGATATCTCTAAAAAGCTCTTGTTGGACTCAATTCTTTTCCAGTAAGAAACTTACCTTTTTAAAGTAGATAACAAATGAGGGGGGAAGTGAAACACACATAACGGCGATATTGAAATTTTCTATTATTTCAAGGTGGATAACAAAAGAGATGAGAATTGAAAGGAAAAAAATTATTTTCCTATACGAAACATTCCTTTTTAAAGTGGATTACAAATGAGAGAACTGAAATGTTGGAAAAAATTATTTTCTTATAAAAAAATTACCTTTTTAAAGTGGATAACAAACGAGGGGAGAGTTGAAACGTTCATATACGTTGTTGTTTTGTGGAATATGATTAGAATCAAATTGAATTGAATTGTATATTAAATCTTAAAGAATTAATGGTTAATGATATGAGTTAAATGGAGATGAAAAGTTATAAGAAACTTACCTTTTTAAAGTGGATAACAAATAAGAAAACTAAAACGCTCATACCATTGTTGATCCGTAAATGACGTTGTTGTTTTATGGAATATGTTTAGGATCAAAATTAAACTGAATTTTATATAAAATCCTAAAAGAATTAATGGTTAATGATATGAGTTAAATGGAGATAAAAAGCAGTAATAATAATAGTTTTGGAAGAAAAGTTATATAATCAATGGTGGTTTTGGAAATAAATTATGTAAAACATCTTAATTTTTTTTTATGTAGTATAGATTTTAAAACACATGCATTTTTAATAAATATTTTAAAATATATACGCTTCTCGAAAAAAGGAAAAGTGAGTGTTGATTCCCTGAATTAAAATTTTACGGAGAAAGGAATCTCAATTTTATAAATTAATTTTAACTTCGTCAATTTGAAAATATTAAAATACATATACTTTTTCATAAATATTATAAGTATTACACATTTTGACAGCAAAAAAAAAACATGTACATTAAAGAAAAATAGATATTGAATCCACTAATTTAAAGAACATAAAAGGAACCCTATATCTATAAGTTGGTTTTTATTTTTCATTTATCTAAAATATTTTTAAAGACATGTATTTTCATAAATATTAAAGTAGATATACTTTTGAAGAAAACGAGAAGTGAGTATTACAGTTCATAATTTTAAAATATATAGAAAAAGAGTCATAATTTTATAAATTAGTTTGATTAAAATGTTTATAACACAAACACTTTTATAAATATAGTAAATACATGCACTTTAATAAAAGAAAAGTAGATATTGATTCACTAATTTAAAAAATATAGAAAAAGGAACTTGAATTTTTATAAATTATGTTATTATTTAATTTAAAATATTTTAATACATAAGTAAATTTCGTAAATATTTAAAAACCCGTACACTTACAAAAATGAAATGTGGTTATGGATTTACTAATTCGAAAAAAAAATAAAGAAAAGCAAACTAGTTTTTTTAAATTAGTTTAATCTTCATCTATTTAAACATATTTTAAAACACAAGCACTCTTTTATAAATATTTTAAAATCCATATTCTTAATCAAAAGTGGGTATTGATCAACCAATTTGAAAAAAAAAATTGTAGAAAAAAGGAACTTCAACTTTTATAAAGTTGTTTTATTTAATCTATTTTACAAACATTTTTAAAAATACATGCATTTTCTTAAATATCTTAAATGGTTTATTCCTTTGAATGTTTCTCTTACGGAACCTCACAGGGTTCGAATATGTGGTCTTTGTGTGGCTGCAAAACCCGAGTGCGGTGACTAGGTCAGCTTTGTGGAAAATCTATACGTCTCGTATCCTTGAGGGGCAAATACATGAAGTGAAAATCTTGCTCTTGGCTCATGGCAATCTTCATAAAAACCAATATTTTATCTAAAAAGAGGATTAGATTTACAATTTTATTTAATACAATTTGTACAAACTGGGTCTTGTGCCCGAATTTTACAAAATACAAAGGAGAGACCATCATGGCGGTTTCTTAACCTCTAAAACCGGATCACGGCCCATCCCGATGCGTCTTCGATTGCACGAAGGTGACGGTGATCGGTAACAAAGCCAGTAGTGGAATTTCCCTACTTAGGTTACTCACTATAAGTGCGTCACGATGGCACACTGAAGCAATACAACACATGCTATTATATCACTCATGCATATATTAACTAATTTTAATTCCATACATCATGTTATTCAGTTTATAATAATAACATAAACTTAGCTCACATGGGCTAAGACACAATCCAGCGATTAAATGCTGGAGCGACCCACAATTTCCACAATCAACATGTTGATAGCCGCCGTGACAACACAAATCACACAAGCGGTCAGTGGTACATCCAATTGAGGATTTATTCACTTTCGGTCGAATCTTATGGCAAAGTCACGTAATCAGTCTTATAATCGTCGAATTCACATGCCTTAGTAGTAAAGCAGTAGGAAAACCCCCTACCTTTTTGGGTTCCGAAACTCCCAAATGCAGTACCCACCGCGTATTGCCCTTGTGGCGTAGACCAACTTTGCCTCTTGTGACGAGGCAGATGGTCGATCGTCGTAGATCTTAGAGGAAAGCGAGACTTCTAAAGCTTCGGCTCTCGGTATTTCTTGGTAAAAACCAGAGCGAAGAAAATGAAGATGGAAGATGATGTCTTCTCCTCAAAATTACAAGTTGCCTCATTTCTTGACTTCTCGACCCAGCTTTACCGGCGAAACGATGCGAGCCATGTATCTCGACCCCGGTGCGTGTGTCGCCGTGAACATTGCAATTGTTGGTATTTGGTCCCGTCACGTGGCAGCCTCTGTCGCGCCCGCTTGGCATCCCACTTTACGCTTCTTAAATTGTGTCATCGAACTGCGCGCCTGGCGGTGAAATCAGGCCATCTCGAATCCAGCGAAATTATTCGTGGTGTTATTGAATTTCGCTAGACGATTCCAACGGTGCCGTCCGTTTTGTCATCCGAGATCTAGAAAAATTCCAGATTTTGACCGAAATTACCATTTTATCATTCCTTAAGAAATATGGATTTTCCAGGGTCTCACACTTTGGTAGATTTTTGTTTGTTTAATTCTTGAATTCACTCTTTTGTTCTTGTTTTTTCACTAACATAACTCTAAGAATTTCACATTTTATTGGGTGAGTTCAATTCATTTTGATCATACGAAGTTTAAACAATCGTGTATGGAATGATGGACAAATTGTCCTTGGACTTAAGGCTGGTGCCACGCCCTGGCAATGAGACACCATAGGATGTTGGCGACAAATGAGCCACTGAAGGGCTCATATGGGAAGTTTGGAGACTTTGTTGAGCTTCCATCAATTAGTGTAGCTTTTGGAAGGTCTAGAGGTCCACACTTCTCTACAAAGTGTGTGAGACTCTTGAAAGAATGAAGGGAAGAAATCAGAGTCTTCCAAGTCATTGTCTGTCTTAAAGTACATATTAGAGTATGAATTTATGCTTGTTTGTAAAGGAACCTTCAGGAGTTCCAAAAGAGTTCCTAATGGGTCTATAAATAGGGGTGGACCTCCCATTTCCCCAAACCACTAATAGTTGAGAGCTTTCCAAAGCATTGTAAGCTTCCTTCCACTAATAAAATGCTCATACATGTTACACTTTCGTAGTCTATTTGAAACCAAAACAAAGACAAGAAGGGGAAGAAAAATTACAAAGAAAAACTATAAAAGGATGGTGTTAGAAGACCGAGTCTTGTGTAGCCACACTTTCTTTAAAGTAGATTCCACTTCTCTGAGGGTGCCTTGAGACTTTGACAGACATCTGCTTCCCAGAATAAAACGATCTTCAAGTGTGCCTTGACACCTTGTTGCAATCCTCTGATAGGCCCAGCACTATGTTCGTACCTTATCACTAATAGAATCGTGGTGTGTTTTTTCTTTTGTTTCAAAGAGAGTCCGAAATTCTCTTTAAATAGACACTAGGCATGGGAGGAACGGATGAGATAAAGGCTTCAACAATTCCAACTTCAACGGAAGAATTGGAAAATAATACGTTCTTTCATGCGTTGACTTTAATGGTATTTAAAAGACTTTAATGTGTCGACTCAAACGTTCAAATGATAAAAACTTCAACCACTTCAAACCTAAGAAGGAAATTTCAGACACAAAAAAATCCAACAATCCCCACATGAATGAAATTGACACCAAAGACAAGACCATGATTCCTCTCAGTATTGATCTGGCCAGTTTGAAACTTGCATAGGAGATCATGGGTGTACCCACTGAACCTTCCACTTGTAAGTATGCCTCTCCTGACTAAACATTAGACACGATGTCCTTGAACCGTTCTTTTATTTGTGTAGATGATGACATACATGTACCTTGGGAATCTTCTCACCTTTTCTGTTCCTTTTATTTTCATTTTGGTCATGGACATGTGCCTAGTTCTGTAATAGTTTAATAGGAATTGTGTCATATTCAATTCCCTTTGAAGTGGCCCAACTTCACTCTTACATAGGTGATCTCTTAAAATAAGAGTAGCTCATGTTACTCTTTCCAAGGCATAAAGATCATTAAAAGCATGGTTTGCCCTTCTTCGTATGAGCATCACTATTTCATCATAGGAATGGTACAAGGAAAGATCCACGGTGATCGAATCAGAAAGTCTTTACAAATTAGGTGTCACTGCAACCTAAATCTTGGGATCTCTAGTCAACTAGGTTATGTATCCATTGTATCGACTTATTCTTCTACGGGCTTTAGTCCCATTAACCTTGAAGACTTTTGAACTAACTCTCTATTTAACCTTTGGTTAGCATGTTCTGATGTTGTCATAGATTTTATAATGTTAGTTTTAGGTGGGATCGAGGCACACATGATATGGGCTGACCACAAATTTTTAATTAATTTATTATTAATTAAGCGAATTTTTGAGAACATGGAGAATTGAGCATCGTGACATAGATACAATTGTTTTATAATAACAATGAATCGATAAAAAAAGAGGAAGAAAAGATGCAATCTTCTTTGGCTAGATTTTCTCACGAAGAATAATTTGTAAGTCAAACTATTTCTCCGTCGATCTCTGCAGTGAGCGAGGTGTAATATAGTTGTGAAATTTAGTTCCAATTCATTATTTGGTAATGTGATTGGAATTATGATTCTATATATATATTGATATTGGTTACAGTTTCCAATCTGATTATTGTTATATGTTTTATATCGGATATCGAAAACCTTCATTTGTACCATACCTTTATTTTTATTGTTTTCTGGCTATTATTTTATTTTATTTAATGTTATTATTTTTTTATTGGAACCATATCCAAAAAAAAAGAAAATTAGAGTAACACTCGTATTGTAACGGCCCGGTCCAACCATGTAGATATTGTCCGCTTCGGACCCAAGGGGCCCTCGAGGCTTTAAACGGGTCTACTAGGATAAGAAAAGCCCATACTTATAGACACATGTATGTGACAAACTCCCCCTCATGTAGACACAACGTCCTCATTGTGTCTCATGGGATTGCAGGGCCAAACAAACTACCACCCCCAATGGGGCCAAACAGAACAAACCCCCATATCGAGGTCGGGGATCGGCTCTTATACCATTTGTATCGATCTAGCCTAACCATGTAGATATTTTCTGATTCGGGCCCAAGGAGCCCTCACAGCTTTAAAAGGCGTCTATTAGGTTGAGAATAACCCATACTTATATAGTGCCAAGAAGTTTCTCCTTTATCCAATGTGGGATATAACACATATCCTTTCTTTTGTTGGAACCACATAAAAAAATAGTAACATTAAAATGTACCACAAATTTTTAATTAATTTATTATTAATTAAACTAAAAAATTTTGAAACATGAAGGCGAAGTGAAACATCATGACATAGAATCGATTGTTTGATAATGACAAGCAGAATCAATAAAAATTTGAAAAAGAGGGAGGAGAGAAAAGCGCTGATGTCTCTACTTTTAGATTTCTTCTAAAAAATAATTCTACTGATCAGCTTCACTTCCTCTGTGGATCTCTGTGAACAAGGTATGTCTTTTAAGTTGTGAAATTTAGTCCAAACTGGTTATTTGGTAATGTGATTGGAATTCTGATTCTACATATATATTGATCTTGGTTACAATTTCCAATCTAATTATTGTCATATGTATTATATCGGGTATCAAAAACCTTCATTTGTATCAGAGCTTTATTTTTGTTGTTTTCTTACTATTATTTTATTTTTATTTAATGTTACTATTTTTTTTATATGGTTCCAACAAAAGAAAGGATACGGGTGTTACTCTAATTTTATTTTGTTTTGGATATTGTTCCAATAAAAAAATTATTTTGGGAAATTTTTCCGAATTAGATTTATTAAGATTATGGTTCCGATTTTTCTGTTTTGTATATATAATCGAAAATCGTTCTAATTCATAACAAAAGTATTCGAATAGTTCAAGAAATACATTATGTTTGGTTTAATTCAAAAAAAAATTGGATTTGTTCAGAGCATATTGTGGATATATATATATATATATATGTATATAAGGGGATAAGATTGAGAAACTTATCTTAACCGCACATATATAAATAAATGTGTGTGCCCTGACCTATTACAACCCACTAGGTCTTTTACCATTTCTCACGAGGATAACTAATGAGTAGTGTTAATTCGTATTTACTTAAGAGATAATATTGTAAATGAAAATAAAATATCTTAGTTCCACTTACTTTACATCAAAATATTATTAGGGTTTTGGCTAAAACCCTTAATATTCTTTTAAGGACCTTGGATTGAATCTAGTCGACTACTTTTTAATATGTACGAGAAATATGCGAAAAATAGGGTCCAATAAAGGCCATTAAAACCCTCAAGACAATGACAAGAATGGTGATAAAGGTCTTATGAGCATAAACTTAGAAGCACATGTCGAGGATGATGTTTGTGACCTAGTAGACTATATAATAAAAATCAATGGTTGCATTAAAAAAATTGTTTGAAGGGGCTGTTGAGAAGTATTGTGACCAAATATAAGGCTTTGAGGGTCATGCCCCATATACTAGTGAATAGAATTTCTTGATTCCTTGGAATAGTCACCCTTATGATCATGCGAGAACTTATACAAAACTTATTAAGAAATTTATCCCTGAGTATGTGAATTAGGTTGCAAAGAAGACCAGTAGTCTTGCGTATGGTGTGTCCATTCATAAAGGAAGAAACCTGAAGCAATGGATCCCCAAGTTACCAAAAGTCACATATGATCTTCCTTTAGAACTGAAGAACAAATTGGAAGATTCCATTCATGTTCATTCCATGAGATTGTCTTAATTTTATATTTTTTAATTACATGAATGTGATGGTGAGAGTTAATTTTTATGTCTTTAGTTTAATGCATTTTAGAATATTTATCTTTATATAAATTACCTCGCAATGCTATAAACATATTACCTAATTATTGTTTAAAATTTGTTAGTACAAATTAGCTCAAGTTCAGTGACTCTAGACAGACAACTATTAATTGCAAAGTAGTTAATTGAACTTAGGAACCTTAGGCGATGATTGGGAACATAGTGAACTCTCAACTTTAGCCCTATGTTCAATTGATACTTTACAAGTGGTACATTCATGTATGTCTTGAGAATTAATTATAGTGCTAATTGGTAACATAGTATAACAAGTGGCAACTCACATAAAACATCATGACCAACTCAATAAGGGTGAAAAATTTAAATGGTATTAATTCACGAGATCCTGAGTATGAAAATCAATATGTTCTGAAGCGAAAATATCGAGGTTTTTAAAAATAAATGTTAGAACTTTGAGCAAAGAGTACATGGCGACATATAAGGAATCGTGAAGCCTATGAGACATGGAAAAAGAAAAACTCCACAGCTCGCATCATGTTCTTGAGCAACATGGATGACATCATAAGGGATCAGAAAATATGAGATAGCAAGGACATGTATGGTTCACACTCACGAAAGGTTTTTTGGTCTAGTGCGATCACGTAGCAAACTAAGATCACTTACCTAAATTTGACACTTACAAAAAAACAACCCGAACACAACTGAAAAAACATTTGAGGCAAATGTCAAATATGATAAGTGAACTTAAGGATGCAAGTCATACTCTTACTGATGAACAACAAGTGCAAGTTGTGATTCGTTCACAACCCCAAAGCTGGGAACACATGAAAATGTATTTGACCCATAATGAAAACATTGAACCTTTAGAGATCTTTATGCACCATAGAGCTTGAGGAAGATGCGCCTCTGACCTAGCAAGACAAATACTAATGTCTACATAGCTAACTCTAAGCTCACATAGGTGAAAATGGCCCTTAGCGTAAATTTCATAGTGGAACTAACAAGATGAATTGAGTGTGCTTAGAGCAAGAAAAACAAAAAGTTCAACCAGTAGAAAAGGAAGAAGAAAGGCTTCTTCAAGCAAAAAAAAAAAAAAAGCATGTGTCCAAGCTCAAGTGTTATAACTGTGGTAAGAAGGGGCATTTTACACATGATTACAAATAGATAATCCATATGATTGTCTCATGGTAGGTCTCCCTGCTCTTAGCCACTCTTAGTAGCATCACACATGTCATGTTGATCAACCCATGATCACAATTTATAAGATCCTTGCTTCACATCCAATCAAGGATTATGACACTTATCCTTCATTCTTCATCCCTCATTAAGACCCGAGCTTGGCAACACCGGAGTTTGATTTCAACTTGTCTCCTTGGAGGGTTCTAGAGTCTCGTGCCCGTGTGGATATTGGCCAAAGGCAAACCTAGGATTTGGTTCACTTCGGTCTTCGTTGCCACAGGCAAATAGATCGATTTTTTGAAACCAACATAAGGTAATCCCACACTCTCCTGTATGGTTTTGAACAAGATTTGATACCCTAAGGGATCCTTAGAAGGGTTTTATTGAGATTTTTTTTTGTTTTCCACTGCTTTTGGCATGAGATGCCACCCTCAAAACCCTACACAAAGGACATAAACTGATTGGCCACAAATGGATCCTTAAAATTAAGCATAAGGCAGATAACATGCAAGTCCGCCTAGTGCAGAATTATACACAATAGGAAGAGAAATTGATTGTGGAAACTTACCTATTGTCATATTTACCTGTGCGGCAATTTTAGCTATTGACCTGCTGATATAGGCGATAGAACTACATCAAATGGATGTAAGAATAGTTTCTCAATGGAGGTGGACGAAGGATCTACATGTGTGAGCCCCAAAGCCGGGGATCAAAGTGATAAACCCTCAGCCCACGGAAAACTTATAGATGTCGGGTAACCCGATACTACATTGTTATGTCCCCTTTTCGGAACCCATAATTTAACAAAAATCGAACAAAGTCTCTTTTGTACGGGGAGCTCTACCCAAAATACAACCTATACAAAACATAGTAACAAGGTCTATTCGAGGCCCAATATAATACAATGACCTCACCGGGTCCACTTATGAGTAAAAATGACTACACATGGTCCATTTATCCATGTTCATTTAAAACATAAAAAAATTATATTTAAAACAGTCCCATAAGAATTTAATTACAATTATTTTTACACAAAATACAAGCTAGAACTAGTTTCTTCCAAACATCTTGCAAAAATGAATACAAAGTCACGTGACTTTCTTTACAAGCTGCGGCCTCGAGTGACGTCGTGCGTCGTGTACTCCTGTACCCTAAAATGAAGTCCCATAAAGGTTGAGCTACGCCCAGTAAAGTAAACTTCCTACAAGGGCTACTCCCCACCTAAGTGCACATGCAATGGTCATGTTCACAATTCACATTCCAACAAGAACATACCAATTCTATATGGAATCCTACATGCCATGCCATGAAATGAGATGCGACTCACCATGTACCATCTTAGAGTCCTCGCAGACTCCTCACCTGGCGCTAAGCCATTGTGATAGCCGTCATTACGGATGGCATCCAGTAATCATTTTCAAAACAAATTTCATTTGTTTATAAACCAAAACCTTTGGATGATACATCACAATGATCATTTCATTCCGAAAATCAATGCGTCTTTAGCATGTGGGTAGAGGATTTTTTAGTGTCGCCCGCTATGACCAGACCGCTATGACCTTTCATAGCCCAGGGGTATGTGACGCGATTGGCCGGTCTTTCACCCTCGGGTGGATATATCACTTCTTACAATTGATACGACACATAATACTGTTTGTTTTAATCAAGCTGTAGGCTACTGTTGAATGTTGTCCCATTTAACGAGCCACATCAATCAAACACCAAACACAGTGTTGATTTACCAACCATGCACTCACACCCATTTTATGCGATGTCCCCGTGCATATACAATGCAACATGTCATTGCATGTTATATCATGTCACATGCACAATGAATGCTACATGGACAATTCTACTGATGCATATCACCAATGCATCATGGACAATTATATCTATGTGCATATAATTTCCATACATCATTTCATTCATATCAATATATCATGCAAGCATATATCAACAGTCATATTCAACATGTCATTCTATGATCAAGCAATGACACACACACAAGCAAGCCATGTAATGGCCACTTCACATAACCATTCATCACATGTCAATACGTTGGAGCCTCACATATTGACATCAAACAAGAATCACTACATTTATCAAGTAGTGGCACACTAACAATCAGTATTTAAATGGGCCGTACACACGATTCATCGCATGTCAGCATGTTAGAGCATGCATTGCATCCCAGGCATGTCACTCTTAGCCAAGCAATGAAAACTTGATCCTCAAGATCAGTTGTGGCATAGAGATGCCCACAAAACATTCCACACAATAAGCCATAATAGACCATAGAATAGTTCTGAATTCAGTTAAAAAACTAGTCCCCTAATAGTCCCAAAATCTGGACACAAACCATTAAATAGCCTATGTTATAATAGTCCATGGAAAATAGACCATAACTTGAGTTGTACAGGTTCAATTTGAGTGATTCAAAAGTCTACATCAAGTTTGCATATACAACTATAATTTCCATGGAGAACACTAGTCTAAATTCCCTCTTTTTCCCAATTGGAAATTAGTCCCAAAATTTGGACAGTGTATGGGGTCAAAACAGGGCAGCCTGTGGCAGTCCCGAAAAATGGATCATAACTTGAGTTATAGAGGTCCAATTTGGGTGATTCAAAAGCCTAACATCAAGTTCTCAGATACAACTACAATTTCCATGAAGGAAACTAGTCCAATTTCCCATTTTCCTTGACCTAAAATCAGTCCCAAAATCTTGACAGTATATAGGATCAAAACAGGGCAGCCTGTGGCAGTCCAGGAAAATGGACCATAACTCAAGCTATAGAGATCCAATTTGGGTGATTTAAAATCTTAACATCAAGTTCACAACTTCAGCTACAATTTTCATGAAGAACACTAGCCTAAATTCCCTCTTTTTCTAACCGAAAATCAGCCTCAAAAACTGGACATCATATAGGGGTCGAAACAGGGCACTATTCCCACATCCCCAAACTTTGCCAAACAGCCCCTTAAGGCAAAAAGAGGGCCAAACAGCCCCTTAGGGCATAAAAAACAATCAAACAGCCCTTATAGTGGAAAATAAACCAAAGTAGGAAGAATCTCTACCTCTTGGAGCGTAAAAGAACTCTAGGAAGTCTCGTAGACATATGGCTTGAACAACACAGTTTTCGAACTCCTCGCTTGAATCCTCGGAAAAATCCGGAGTGTTTTGAATTTTACGCATAGCCCTGGATTGAGTAGATAGACTTTCGTTCTTAGCTCGGCCAATTCTGTCCACGATCTGTGGTGTGAGGAAGTTGGAGCTCTCTCATCTCTCTTCTCCTCTCACGTAAAACCAGAAAATGGGATATCATGTTTTTCCCCTCTCCTTTTCTTTTAACTCCTTTTAATGTTCAAATGCTTATTTGCTATGCGTGTAGCTTGTCGATCGTTTCTACCCAAAAATAATTTATTTCGTCCCGGTTCAAGTTCAATTTATTTTAAATGGACTTCACTTAATTTATTTTCCTCTTTAGAGATTTTTCTCAAAAATTCCTTTTTTTTTTTGGATCCATTGGACACCCGATGCCTCGAAATTCATGAAAATCTGATCATCTCATAATTTAACGAAATTCATCTGGGTAACTAGATTTTGCGAGACGAATCCAACGGTGAGGTTCGTTTTGTCATCCAAGATCTCAAAAAATTTCAATTTTGCAACTTGTACATTATCGGTAATTTACCATTTTGCCATTTTTCGAAAAAATTCAAATTTTCCCAAGTTTTACATTCTCCCTCCCTTAAAAGAATTTCATCCCCAAAATTTCACACATACATACACATACAATTACATGCACATGCAACAATCATTTTGTATCAATGACTAAAAGAATACCTTCTTCCTCGAACAAGAAGGGATAATTGGCACGAATAGTGTCTTCGCGTTCCCATGTTGTGTCGCCTTGGGTTCCAGTCCGACCCAGAATGGCGGATCTAAGCCAGAGTTAATTTGAGGGCCAGACAGGACTCTTTTCTTACTTTATCAGACGTTGGTATGTCCAAGTCTTATAGCATATCCAACATATCATATACAAAAATACAAAAATAAAATACCACCGTAGTGGTGTTTACAGTATCACATACTTACAGTCCTGAGTCCCATTTACATATACAAAACTATACATTTCCATTTACCAATCAGAGCACAGAACCTACAGTGATGAACCCCTACTCGTGTGCTGGCCCAGCAGAATGCGGAAGATCACCATCTCTAATGCAACACCACACGGATTGGCAGTGCTAGCTTTGCAGCAGTTTGAAATTTATAGGTAATATACATATACGATTATAGTAAGCGTATAACAATAACGGGCTCTTAAATTATGTGCATTTATATAAGGAACTTATACAATTCTTATACTTTTAACAGGACTTATACTTCATTCGGATCTCCCATATATGACTCCATACTTGTACTTGTAACCTTTATGATTGTTCCGTCTCGAAGTAGGAATTCTGAGCTGTGGTTCGGATCTCAGTAGAGATTCTGAGCTTATTCTTATTCGAAGTGCCCGTGGGTATTACGGATCAAGCGATACACATTTTTACTCTTGTATTCCTCACTCGGGTTATTATCATATAGCGTGGGAATACCTAGACCAATTACTATTAAATGAGTAAGACACATTTGTGTTATCTAAAGATACCATACGATGCTGATGTCGTAGCCTGAAAGCGAGTCTTGAAGCCTTGACGAAGTGTCGTCATACTAAGCGGTGATAGAAGTACTAAGCGAGTACCAAAGTACTAATGTGCCGAAGCACGGTCAGGGAGTGTCGTCGCACTAACCGGAAATCTGCAGAAGTACTAAAAAACGAGAAGGAGATTAGAAGTACTATACATACTTTTTGCCCGCCTCTTGAAGTGTCGTGTCATTTAATACTGGTCTTTAGCATTCCTACAGGTATATGTGATGCCGAAGCTTCCTATCTTTTAAACCAGCCTCGGTACGGTATTTTTCACTTACTTCTTTCTTATCTTAACCCCTGTTAATCATTTATTAGAATTCTAAAACTCGGGTATGCGAATTATAGCTTAACATGCAAAAATGCAAAAATCGGAAGTTGTAAGAACTAACGATCGTGTGCCTTCTGTTTTGAGTACCGGTACGAACCGGTTAAGGAGTGGTACGATACCACCTGCATTTAGTCTGGAAACCTCCGGTGCGGTGCGCGAAGTAGCGGGTTGCGCTTTTCATCTGACTTTGTTTGGCGATTGTTTTTCTGTTCCGCCTTAAGTCAAAAACTAACATGGAATCCCCCTCCAAATAACTCCACAAACACTTTTAATTTGGCCAAGATGCAAGTTACTACCAAAGTTCTCCAAACTTTACAAAACCATACACTTATGAAGGATTCCATATCTAATTGATGCTCTGACAAGGGATTTTCAACCCAACTTCCCTTAAATCTAGAGTTAGGATGTATTCCTAACAAAACCCTAGAAAAGGGAACCAAACTAATATCCAAAGAAAACCCTAGCAATCCATACCCAAGTAGTTTGTGTACCAAATCATGCTAGAATCCATACAAGGCTTTAGAATTTCCATACTAATGATTCCATACCTTTGCTTTACTCCTCCTTCTTCCTCTTCTTCTTCTTCTTCTTCTCTTCCTCTTCTAACCCGTATGCTCTCTTGTTTGGAGACCAAAAATGAGTTATTTTTTGTCTCCCTCCCCTTTTTTTAGTTAAAGTTTATGTTATTTACCTTTTAGTCCTCCCTCATTCCATTAATTGCACTATAATTTATGTTATTTCCACTTTGGCCTCCAATCTTATAAACTTATGACTTTTATGCCCCTTTTTGACAAATTACAATTTTGTCCTTAAATCTTGTACAATTTTCAAGTTTCTCAATTTCCATTTATCGCATTTAATTTACGAAAAATTCAAGTTATGCCTACAAAATACCCTAAACATGTTGAAAACAACTAGGGTATATTTCGGGGTGTTACATGTTGCCTCCTCCACTCATCGGTGCTGCTAAAACACCTTCACTAGCCTCACGGTCTTACTTTGCAAAACCTGATCTTAGCTATCCATGATACGGACTGGTCCCTCCTCGAAGGTCCCATCTACATCAACAACAAGCTCGCCCCCGATCCATACGTAAGTCGGATCTGATGTACTTAGGACATGGAGACATGGAATAGCTCATGGACACCCAGGCAAACTTGAGCGGTAAAGCCAACTAATATACAGCATAACTACCCTCTCGGAGTATCTCCAAAGACCCGATAAACTAATTCGATAACTTCCCTCGCTGCGAACTAATCCTCCTTTTTTGGGCATCACGCGAGCGTATTCGCCCCACCTCAAACTCTAGAGTGCGTTGTGGATACTGCACACGTCGATTGTAACTCTTCTCTTGGCTCGAGCGGAAGTGAAGGCGTTTTAAAGTATCAAATCCACCTTCTCAGAGGTGTCTCTAATTAAATCCAGACCCGTGGTGGATCTCTCTCCCACCTTCGTCCAACAAATCGGAGATCGACATGGCCTCCCATATAAAGCCTCACAGGGTTCCATCTGTATGCTCGCCTGATAACTGTTGTTATAGGCGAACTCTACCAAGGGCAAATGCTCTTCCCAGCCACCCTTGAGATCTATGACGCATGCCCGCAACATGTCCTCCAAAACTTGTATAGTCCTCTCCAACTAGCCGTCTGTCTGTGGATGAAAAACAATGCTCATCATCAACTGTGTTCCCATAGCTATCTGGAAACTCTTCCAAAAATGAGTCGTAAACTTGGGATCCCAGTCTAATACGATAGAGACTGGTACCCCATGTAATCGGACGATCTCTCGTATGTATAACCTGTAGAATTCCTTAAGTGTGAAGGTCATCCACATAGCCAGAATATGTGCCGACTTGGTGGGCCGGTCCACTATCACCCACACCGCATCATGCTTTTGTGATGTCCGTAGCAAGTGAGTCACAGAATCAGCCGATATGTTCCCACTTCCGCGGCTACTTCGGAGGCTGGAGTAATCACGGTGGCCTCTAATGCTCGACCTTTGCACTGGCGTCATGTGAGACATCGTCGACAAAGTCATACATGTTTCTTCGTCCCACTCCGGTAATCACGGCGACAAAGATTTTAATTTTTGTCGTCGTGCCACTGAATGCATAGAAAATGGGGCGATGAACTCCCTCAGATCTCTCTCTCAAATCACTTGTGAGGAACTCTGACTTGTCCGCAGTACCATTAGCGTGCATGGCCCAACCTTCGTCACCCGTACCTGACTATACCACGTCCTGGATGGACAATATCTCTGTATCTTGTCCCTGGGACTCAATCACTCTACTTAGTAGGGAAGGTACAACCACTAAACTTCCCAAAACACCTGGGCGATCATCTTTGTAGTCGAACCTCCTGACCTCGAGCATCGCCACTCCCGGGAAGCTACGCTGTGGTACTCTACATGACTTCCGATTGAGTGTGTCAACCACTACATTTGCCTTACCGGGATGGTAATGCAAAGTGAAGTCATAATCCTCCAAATACTCCATCCATCTACACTGCCTCATGTTGAGGTCTCATTGTGTAAAGATATACTTCAGACTTTTATGGTCCGAGAATACCTCGAACTGTTCACCATACAGATAGTGGCGCCAAATCTTCAAGGCAAAGACTATAGTTTCTAACTCCATGTCATGTGTGGGGTAATTCCGCTCGTGGTTCTTCAACTATCGAGAGCCATAAGCTATAACACTCTGGGTACGCATTAAACACATCTCGATCGTCCTTAGAAGCATCGTAATTTTATGTACATTTGTCCCCTTTCAAAACTATCGAGATAGGGGTTGACACCAAGCCTCATTTTCAATTCTGGAATGCCTTCTCATAGTTATTCCTCCAAGCCAGTATCTTTGGGTCGATCTGGTCATAAGTGGAACTAGTCAGAAATCTATCTCAGGTAGTACCACGATCAGCTGCGATATCTCGAAGATTGACTTCAATCTCTCCCAACTCATAATTGTCTCAACCTTCTCCGGGTCCATGGATACCCCCGAAGCTGATACCATGTGCCCCAAGAATCTCACCTTAGTAAACCAAAATTCACACTTGCTAAATTTGGCATATAACTGATGTTCTCTCAAGGTCTGGAGGACAATTCTCAAGTGACCCTCATGATCATCCTCAGACTTGAAGTAGATCAAGATGTCGTCTATGAAAACCACAACGAACCAATCTAGGTAGGGCTAGAACACCCTATACATAAGATCCATGAATACGCGTCAATCCGAATGGCATCACTATGAACTTGAAATGCCCATATCGCGTTCTAAATGTCGTCTTGGGATATGCGCCCCCACAACTCTCAGCATTGATAACTGAGTGCGGGAGTCTATCTTGGGTGAGACCTCGCCCTCTTGAATTGATCAAACAAATCATCAATCCTTGGCAAAGGGTACCCATTCTTGATAATAACCCTATTCAACTACCGATAATCTATGCATAACCGAAGAGTCTTATCCTGCTTCTTGGAAAACAACACCAGAGCGCCCCACGGTGAAGTGCTCAGTCTAAAAAAACACTTGTCCAACAATTCCTGCAGTTGAACCTTGAGTTCTTGCAACTCAACAGTGGCCATTCTATACGGTGTGTAGAAATGAGTGATATACCGAGTCCAACTCAATGGGAAGTCTACATCCCTTTGCGGTGGTAATCGATGGTTCGCTCCGAGAAAGAAACATCCTCTGCCACAAACCACCCAAGGTAGACCAAATCTGTCTCACCTAAGTCCTAGGGTAAGGCTTGCCGACCAGCCATTAACTACGGGTACCGCCTAGAGGTCATACGCGATTAGGGTGGCTGCCAGGTGCTTATCTCACCCCAAATCTTGACAAAAACCTTAAGCCAGGTGTGTGTGATAACTTCTCACTACGATCCGCGATCAGCCAATGACTTGGTGTGCCGTGGCATTCCATCCCTTAGGTCCTGATTGGGTAAGTCCGAGATCTCTAACCACCGTCCGACATATCAAATCAACACTTTCACCTTGGTTCTGGGGAGGCTTGCATCTGACAACGCCGAGGTCTCAACCTTTGAAGCCCGATTCTTTCGCTAACTTTGCTTTTTGCCTCGAGATGTTCGGTCGTCAACTACTTACCATGATAATATAGGCGTCTTGACCATGAAGTCCATATCTTGTTGGAGAAGTCCCACAATTTTACCCCGAATGGATAATTTCAAGCCATCCTCAAATTTCCTCACTTTGGCCATGTCAGTGGCCACATAGTCATCCATGAAACGTGCTAATTCAGTGAACTTAGCCACGTATTCGAGCACCATCATCGTTCCTTGTTTCAACTCTAGGAACTCCCAAGCTTTTGCATGTCGTGCAGATGCTGGGAAATACTTGCTCATGGAACTCTTCCCATGTCATTGCCTCCAAGTCCCTTAAGGCTTTGACCAAATCCCACCATACTTAGGATTCACCCTCTAGCTGGAATGTAGCTAGCCTAATCCTAATGGCATCAGAGGTTTTCTCCATAAACTTTGGGATCCCTCTCCTTGTCTAACTGGTAGTGCATGTGCCAACTACTAAGAGACCTCACATCTTGAACTAATCCGTTAATTCATTTTCAGAACCCCTAAGGTTATGTTCTCTAATCCTGGTGTTCTTCATTTTCTATATACAACCTATCATGCATATAATCCGCACAATATGTAACACACATGATGTAACACAATCATCACACAGTAATTCACAAGAATGCACACTGAATACGATGAAACCAAGCTTCTGACCCACTAATATCGGATCATCGGGCCTTAAGCATTCATAATGTATGCTTCTGCATACATTTGTATTAGCTTTGCTGTACTATAACAGCATGTCTAAACCCCATGCCACAAATACTAGGTACTTGTATAACTAAGCTCGATGCAGTTGTGGCCATCTGAAAACTTAGGGGTCAGTTAACTTGGCCAGATCAATCCATAGAAAACTTGTGGATATCGGATAACTCGATACAACAATGTTGTGTCCCCTTTACCGGAACCCATAATTTAACAAAAATCGAACAAAGTCTCCTTTGTACGGGGAGCTCTACCCAAAATACAACCTATACAAAACATAGTAACATGGCACATCCAACTTGATATATTTTAATGACCTCATCGGATCCACTTATGAGTAAAAATGACCACACAGGGTCCATTTATCCATGTTCATTTAAAACAATCCCATAAGAATTTAATTACAATTGTTTTTACACAAAATACAAGCTAGAACTAGTTTGTTCTAAGCATCTTTACAAAAATGAATACAAAGTTACAACTCGGCTTTCTACACAACTGCGGCCTCGAGTTAGCACTGTGCATCAGTGTATTCCCTGCACCTAAAATGGGGGTCCCATAAAGGCTAAGCTACGCCCAGTAGAGTAAACTTCCTCCAAGGGCTACTCCCCACCTAAGTGCACATGCAATGTTCATGTTCACAATTCACATTCCAACAAGAACATACCAATTCTATATGGAATCTTACATGCCATGCCATGAAATGAGATGCGACTCACCATGTACATGCGTCCTCGTAACTCCCTCACACAACGCCTAAGCCCATGTGTGATAAACCGTCATTCTGGATGACATCCAATAATCATTTTCAAAACAAATTTCATTTGTTTATAAACCAAAAGCCTTTTGGATGATACATCACAATGATCATTTTTCATTCAAAATCCATGCGCCTTTATGTGGGTAGCGGATTTTTGGTATCGCACCCTAGGCTTCGCAGAGCCCAGACGCACATGGCGCTGCTGGCACAGGGATGTTTGACCATAATTGGCTGGTCTTTCACCCACGAGGGGATCTATCACGCTTCTTGCTGATACCCGACCGCATATTTTCGTTTCATTTAATCTTAGAGCAACTCTGTTGGACTTTGTCCGTTGCTTAGAACCCGCTGATCGAGCCTGAACGATAGCCGATTTACCAACCATTGCACTCCACCCATTTTTATGCGATGTCCTTGTGCATATGCAATGCAAGATGTCATTGCATGTTATAATCATGTCACATGCACAATGAATGCCATGGACAATTCTCTTTGATGCATATCACCAATGCATCATGGACAGTTATATCTATGTGCATATAATTTCCATACATCATTTCATTCATGTCAATATATCAAGCAAGCATATATCAACAGTCACATTCAACATGTCATTCTATGATCAAGCAATGACACACATACAAGCAAGCCATGTAATGGCCACTTCACATGTCAATACGTTGAAGCACTCATATTGACATCCAAACAAGTCACTACATTATCAAGTAGTGGCCTTGTATAATCGAGGCCATGTCACTGGCCATTGCACCTGATTCATCACATGTCAACATGTTAGAGCCGCACACATTAACATCCAAACCGTCACTCTTGGCCAAGCAATGTAACTTGATCCTCAAGACTAGTTGTGGCATAAGATGCCCACAAAAATTTCACACAACAAGCCATAATAGACCCACGGAATGATTTCGAACTCGGTTCGAAACAAGTCATAACAGTCCAAAATGCGGACACAAATATTAAACAGCAGGCGCCAGCGGTCGGGAAATGGACCATAACTTGAGTTGTACAGGTCCAATTTGGGTGATTCAAAAGCCTACATCAAGTTTATAGATGCAGATATAATTTCCATACAGAACACTGGTCCAAATTCTCTCTTTTTCCTAACTGGAAATCAGTCCCAAAATCTGGACAGTGTATGGGATCAAAACAGGGCAGCCTATGGTAGTCCTAGAAAATGGACCATAACTCGAGTTATAGAGGTCCAATTTGGGTGATTCAAAATCCTAACATCAAGTTCTCAAAAGAATCTACAATTTCAATTGAGGACACTAGTCTAATTTCCCCATTTTTCCTTACCTAAAATCAATCCCAAAATCTGGACAATATATGGGATCAAAACAGGGCAGCCTGTGGTAGTCCCAGAAAATGGACCATAACTCAAGTTATAGAGGTCCAATTTTGGTGATTAAAAATAATAACATCAAGTTCACAACTTTAGCTACAATTTTCATGAAGAACACTAGCCCAAATTCCCTATTTTTCTAACCTAAAATCAGCCCCAAAAACTGGACATCATATATGGTCAAAACAGGGCACTATTCCCACATCCCCAAACTTTTCCAAACATCCCCTTAGGGCATAAAACACAACCAAACAACCCTTAGAGTAGAAAATAAATCAAATTAGGAAGAATCCCTACCTCTTGGAGCGTAGAAGAACTCTAGGAAGTCCCGTGGACACTTCATAAACCCAAAACCTTTGATTTCCCGATCTCTTCAATTAAATCCTTGGAGAAATCCCATGTTTTCGATACCCATGTGTAGCCCTCGTCAAGTATATGAAATTTTGTTCTTGGCTCTCGTGGTCCCAGAACCACTGATCTCAAGTAGATCGTAGAGAGAAGATTAATTTCTCTCTTTTCTCTCTCTTCTCCTCATATAAAACCGAAAATAGGATATCCTGTTTCCCCTCTGTCATTTTCTTTGAACTCCTTTTAATGTTCAAATGCGCCTTTATCGTGCCACGATGTTCTGACTTATCGTGAATTAAGTTCTGGCAAAAATGATTTATTTCATACGATTGAGTCGATTTATTTTAAATGAACTTTGTAATTTGTATTTTCCTCTTTCGAGATTTTCTCCAAAATCACGTTTTATCCGTCGAACACTCGTGCCCCCGAAATCGTGAAAAGCTGACCATCTCAAAATTTAACAAATGCATTTTAGGTAACTAGATTTCCAAGGAGGCGAATCAACGGTGAGGTCCGTTTCGTCATCCAAGATCTAGAAAAATTCAAGTTTTGCAACTTGTACATTAGCGGCAATTTACCATTATGCCCTTTTTCGGAAAAATTCAAATTTTCCCGAGTTTTACAACATGGAACAACTAGTAGGTTTCGTAATTAAAGGGCAAGAACATAAAGCATGCAAACTTTTAAAGTCGATTTATGGTCTTAGCGATCTTCGAATGATAAGGAAACATTAGGTTCATAATGTAGAAATGTCACGTAATTTTGGGAAATGATTGAAGAAAGGATCATTGTGTTTAAATTAAAGAATCGAAAGACAAAGTTTGTAATCTTTTCTTTATATGTAGATGACATACTTATAGCTGGAAATAGTAAGGAGTACATTTTAGAAATAAAAGGATGGTTGTCATCAAAATTTGAAATGAAGGATATGGGTGAAGCTGCATATATCCTTGGAGTTATGATTTCAAGGGATCGATCAAAGAAATTGGTGTCTCTTTCACAAGAGCAATACATCAAGAAAATCCTTGAGCAATTCAGAATGCAAGATTGTAAACCCATTGATACTCTTATGGAAAAAAGGTGGAATATGTTGAAGATTATGTCTAAAACCTCGAAAAAATAGACAAATGAGCAAAGTTACTTACTTAAGTGCGGGTTAGATCGTGTGTTATGATGTACTATAGGCGATATACGTAATGATGTTAGGATAGCTAGTAGATATTAATCTTATCCAGGTCAAGAACATTGGAATGCGGTTAAAAGGATAATGCGAAATCTAAAAGAACCTGATAGACTATTCAATGTGTTATCAAAGTAGCAAATTAAAGGGCTATGCGTACTATTGGAGAGGAGATTTAGATGAGAGAAAATCTACCTCTGTATTTACATTCTTACTCAACATTGGCACAATATCTTATATTAGTATGAAACAATCGTGCATAGCCCTATTAACAATGGAAGATGAATTTGTAGTGTTATCAACTGCTGTGCAAGAAGGAATATGGTTAAGAAGATTCTTGGAACATTTGATCAAAAAGGGAGATACCATAGAGCATGCGGTCCTTGGAGTTGGGAATTTTTGTGATAGTTGAGGTACTTATAGCTTATACTAAAGATCTAAGTTCCATGCTAAGACCAACCATATAGATATTAAATACAATTTTTATTAAAGACATGGTGGCACGAAGGAAGTGAACATAGTACATAACAACACAGAAATGGTCACGGATCCGTTCACAAAGCCCATACCTAAGCGACTTATTACTTAAGGCATGTCAAGTCTTTAGCAGGCTTCGTAGACATTAAAGTGTATTTGAGTATGCTTCCTAGCATGTTCATGAGTATTATTTTATGATAATATTTTTATTCTCAAATGCTTATGAAACATACATGAACACATATGTTAAGTACATATGAGATATAAAAGTATGTCGGGCATATGAGAGATTGACCTACTCACATAGGCAATCGCCTTAGTCACTTTGTGTGTACTGAGATGAGACAATTTTTAAGCATTATTATCTAGGTGATAATTGAGAGCAAAGGCTTAAATACAAATATCGATTTCATTTAAGGAATGAATGAAATATTAATCACAGGTGAGATATCACTTATTCAGTCTTAAAGCCATATTGGAGTTCTAATGTTTTGATAAAAAGAGTATGTGAGTGAACTCATAGTTGGACATTGAGTGTGTTGAACTACAATATGTATAGTGTTGAAAGAAAATACATAAAGACATACGCTCCGTAGAAGAGAGCCTTTCATAACATATTATTCTTACCACATGTGCATATGTTGACTAATAAGGGTAATGAAAATAATTTTTCTTGTGTAAGAGGCCTTGAGTTTTAAGTAATCTTTCGTATAGTATCTTTGCTATATGGCTAATTTCATAATTAGTATCTAGTGTTTGCTATCTTAGAATGTTACCAAAACATTATGAATGATTCGATCTATTTGCACATTTCTAGAAAAGCAAACTAGATAAAAATTATGAGAATCGAGGAAGAGGAAGATCATTTTACAAATAAATAGTAGCATCAATATGTATTCATGGATCGACATTTATGTATTTCTAGTATGGAAGAAACATAATCATGAATCAATATTTCTTGAGATCTCATGTGAAAAGGATGTGATAGAATATCTAGGATACAACATACTAAACATACTCCAAGAACCTTTATCGAGACACTATGTACTCCTAACAGATATATAGTGAATATGCTCTCGAAGTATGTATGGTCCCATCATGTATGAACCACACAAATTGAGAAGAGAGTCAGTCCCATCATGTGTGAGTGGGAGATGTTAGTTTTTAGTGGGATCGAGCACACATGATATGGGCTCAACCACAAATTTTTAATTAAACTGAATTTTTTTTTTTTGAGAATATGGAGAGAAAAATTGAAGCATTGTGACATAGATACAGTTGTTTGATAATAACAACCAAATCAATAAATAAAAATAAATAAAAATTAAAAAAAAAAAGAGGAAAAAAATACGCAATCTCTCTCTCTAGGTTTTCTCTGAAAATAATTTTGTTAGTCTTAACTTCATTCCTCCGTGGATCTTTGTGAATGAAGTATGTCTCTTAAGTTTTGAAATTTAGTTCCAATTCGTTATTTGGTAATGTGATTGGAATTCTGATTCTGCATGTATATTGATCTTGGTTACAATTTCCAATCTGATTATTGTTATATGTATTATATCAGATATCAAAAACCTTCACATAATCAAGAGAGATAACCCCAATTGAGAGTAATTGTCTAATGGTATTGTGTACGATAAATATCTAGACTTACCATTATACATAATGTTTTTGCTCTACGATAGCATATTGATTATCTGGCTCTTATGCATATTGGAAGCATAGGTTTAGCCACTTTGGAATACCTTTCTGGAAGTGCACCTTAACAACTTCTTCCCCACATTTATCTAGTCTTTATAAACTCAAATGTCATTGTGGATCTAGAAATCTTAGTTTGTTTGAGGATTTCCACGGTGATGTGAACACATAACCACTATGGGTCTTTAAAGTCTTTAACATTGGATTATTCCAATTAGCATCGTTGTATCCTTAGTAAAGCGGGATATCTATTATGGTACGACCCATAATCATGAGTAAACTTTAAGTCTTTTAATACTCTCATAATCCCTTGCCAATGCTTGGCTCTAAGATTACTCGTGTATCTACTCAATTTATTGACTGCATAGGCTATGTCTAGTCTTTTACAATTCATTAAGTACATTAGACTACCTATTATCCTAGAGTATTCTACTTGAGAAACACTCTCTGCTTTATTCTTGGAAAAATATAGAGTTACATCTACGAGTGTTCTAGCTACACTAGAATTATCTTTGTAAAATTTTCCAAGAATATTGTCAACATAGTGTGACTAACTTAGGATAAGTCCATCTAATGTTCTTTTGATTTTATCCCCGATATAACATCGGCTGAGTCCTAAGTCTTTCATGTCAAACCTTGAGATTCAACATGTTCTTAGTAGATATAATCATCTTATTTATCATCACTACAGATAATAAGCATGTCATTTATGTCTGAGACATCTGATGACATATCCATGTTCATTATCTTTGACATACACACACTGTCACATTCATTAATTTTAAAAAGTCATGTGACATCATTACATTGTCAAATTTCTCATGCTATTGTTTTGGTGCTTGTTTAATCCATATAAGGATTTCACCAATTCACAAACTTTCTTTTCTTGTCTCGGAGTAGAGAAGCTCTTAGGCTTATCCATGTAGGTTTCTTGATCTAAATCTCCATCAAGAAAGGCTATTTTACCATCCATTTGATGTACTTAAAGATATCTCAATGAAACAATTGCAAGCACCATCATTATCGAATTTATTCTCATCACAGGAGAATATGTGTCTATTTTCTTTTTCCAAAACCAATTCTCATAATAATTGAAAATAACAAGTAATAGAGTATTCTTAGGAAAGACAGGTGGCGTATAGAAACTCAGGCCAAGACCAGCCTCCTTACGAGAATGTTCGGTTCTGGGGAAATATTTGAGGGTCACGAAATAGTCAGCTTAAGATCTAACCTCCTTAGATAGAACTTCTCTGTATGGTTATTTCCAATTTCCTAAGTCCACTAAGGAATTGACACAAACTCAAAATGAGTGTAGAGTTTGCTTTAGTGCCCTTATCTCCCTTATCATATATTCCTCGTAGAGAAAAAAACACAAACTAGAAGCGAGTAGCTAGTGGTGGTATTACCCTCCTTTCTTGTATTTTAAACAATTAATTTCTAATAAACAAACAAATCGATTGTTGGTTTGGTTCCAAAAAAGGAAAAATTTTCCAACTTTTACTAAAATTTGACTAAGGTTTTTTTTTCCCCTTAGAAGAAAAAATTAAAACCTTTTTATCCGAAAGCAAACAATTCCTTTTTAAAATATTAATGAAAAGACCTTTTTTTCCCTTTTAAAGAAACATATTTTTTCCAAACAAAAAACAAAACAGATTCTTGATTTGATACTTGGAATATATTCATTTGATGCTTGATCAATGTCAACGCACCACCCAACTCAATGTTAATCATTTGTAACCAATAACCTTGGTTTGTTATCATGAAACCTCAATTAGAAATATCTTTGGGCTACTTGATAGTTTATGCGATTCTTAGATTGGGATCTTACACTTATCTTGGTACAAATTTGAGATGAGGTTTGCAGCAGGTGCATGGTTCATGCAAAAGCTTTATTTTAAGTTCTAATCTTTTGAAAATGAAATGGCATGCGAGCAGAGATGAAATCACAAAACTCAGCCTATGATCGTTAGTTCTTCATTTGATGGTAAGATTTCCAGATGGGAATATCCTCTCCATTATAAAGCATAAGAACCTCTCGATGATGAAGCAGAAGATGTGACGCCCCAAATCCGGGTGTCGGGTTGACCTACCGTCGGCACGGAATACTAGTGGATGTCGGGTTGCAGGCTCCACTCTCTTGAAAAATTAGGCGAGTCTCCTTTGTACGGGGCTCTGCCCAGAATACAACACTGTATAAAACTGTCCCAAACGATCGATATAGCAGTCTATGATTAAAGCGGCCCACTTGGAAAAACCATAAGCCAATACTCATCACAATATCTATATCGACTATATCCAGTAGTTTTGAAGTTAATTTTACTCTTGCTCTGACACATATATTAAAATTAGAAGGAATTCTAATACATGTCGCCACATCATAACTCAAAGCCACAATCCGACTTTCTTCTAAGCTCGGAGTCTCTAGGATGGCCGTCTCTCATACGCTCCACATTTTTTGTAAATAATATCCCTCGACGGGGGTAGGCTAATGCTCGATAGTGGAATCACCCTAAGTGGGCTACTCTCCACCTAAGTGCATATGCAATGCTCCAAAATAAACACACATTCAAGAAAATGCGTGATCCTACTTGAATGTCTAACTGACCATCTCATACATCGAGTCCTCACCGACTCATTCACACTCGCCTAAGCCTTGTATGGTGTGTATTTTATTTAGTAGATGACCCTCCGATGGATATATATATATATATATATATATATATATATATATATATATATATATATATATATATATATATATATATATATATATACTGCCTATATATATATATCAATTGGGCCGTCTCGACGGTGAAGTGTATTATGGACTACCCTCAGATGTATATCAATTGGGTCGTCTCACGACGATTGATATTTTTGGAATGGACTACCCCTCAGAATGGTACTCATTTTAGACGACCCTCAGAAACCATTTTCTCTAGACTCATCTCATCGCTCCTCCTCACAGTCACAGGGTGTCGGTGCATATGGAATGCATGATGCCAATTCCATTACAATCCTATAACACATGCAAATATATAACATGCATATATTCACATAAAATTAAATCCCACACAATCATGTTATGTAATTTCGCATTCCATCACACATCAAAAAATTAGCTCACATGGGCTAATGATCAAAACACGAGCAATTCTACTTGAATTACTCGGCCAAACACATTAATTCTCAAAATTTATATTCACAGGAATAGTGAAACCCTCGGTTACTATTCGGAAAATCCTGATACGTTGGTTCACTTTGTGAACGAATTTCATGGCCATTTAGGCCTCATACATCAAAGCATCATTTATAGCATAGAACATCACGAGGATGCCCAGAGCAGCCCCCTAATAACCCACGGATTGCATAGGGGGCTTGAAAATTCTCACATTTCGGTCCCGAGTTTTGGGACTGATCAAAGCCGACCACTCGCGGCCTCGATCAACTCAACATCAACTATGGCTCTTAAACAAGAGTAAAACCCAAGTAGGGAGAATCCCACACCTCACGGAGTTTTGTCTAAACCGCCGTCAGGTACCGTGTAGGCCTCTCCGGCGTAGAGCGACTTTCCTTCGTCGAAGATTGCAGAAGCCCGGTCGGATTACCGATATTACAGAGAAAGTGACACTCTCTCCTCTAAAACTAATTGCTCCTGCTTGCAACTCCTGCAACTAGTTTGTTCTCCTCATTAAGGAGGAAGATGAAGCACTATTGAAGTTTTGTCCTTTATAAATTTGCTATTCCAAAAGTGACCATTTTTGTCCTTTGTTCGAGTTTGACATTCGGCACTATCTCGGCCGTCCATTTACATCATTTCTCTACTCCTGCCACTTATGGCACATGAGTACGTGTTATATGTGACTTTTGTCACATCGAAAATTGTTTTACGACACCTGAAACTCGATGCCTCGAAAAATGTGTGAATCCCAACTGTCTCGGAATTCTACGAAATTTTTGCGTGCTAATTTAGATTTAGTGACGATTCCAACGGTGAAATAGTTTCATCGTCAGAGATCTAGAGAATAGAATTTCGGATTACTGCTTGAAATTACAATTTTGTAACCAAAATTACGATTTTGCCCTTTTTCCAGATATTGGAATTTCTTGGGTCTTACATTCTCCCCTCCTTAAAAGGAATTTCGTCCCAAAATTCTAGACAATCACAATCACATGGCATACAACGTGCACTCTACTATGCATGTAAGCGATCATTTAAATCATGCGGCCCCAAACCCGTACCTTCATCCTAAGCAGAAGGATAGGTGGCGCATCGTGTCGCAGCTCCCCACGTTGACTCCTCCACTCATAGTACCTCCATAGCACTCGCTGCGCCTCCGCGGTCTTGCGACCATGAAACACGATCACGGCTATCGAAATACATGCGGTCCCTCTTGAAGGTCCGGCGATTGTCAACCTTAATCTGTCCCCGATCCACGCGTAGGCTGGATGCGGGTATGCGCCGGAGCATGGAGAGGTGAAATACCTCGTGGACATGACATCTTTGGCGGTAATGCCAACCGTCATAGCGGTGTCTACTCTCCGAGTATCTTGAAAGGCCCGATAAATCTCGGCGATGGCTTCAGCTTCACGGGAACGACCGACCTCTCTTAGGCTACCTTTAAGAAGACATGATCCGACCTCGAACTCTAAGGGTCGGCGTCGCACATCGGCATAACTCTTTCAGGCTCCACAAAGGCGTGAGAAGGCACTGTCGTATTAAGCTTACCTTCTCGGAGGTGTCTCTAATCAAATCGGGACCCGGTGATGGAGTTCTCCACCTCGGTCGACCTCCTTGATGACTACACTTGGCCTCCCATACAATGCCTCATACGGTGCCATCTGTATACTCACCTGTTAACTGTTGTTGTAGGCGAATTCCACTAACGGCAATTGCTCCTCTACCCTTATGACCCAGAATGTATGCTCGCAGCGTGTCCTCTAACACACATATAATCCACACGGCGTGTAACCTACATGTCCCCTACTTTGCAAATTCAGGCCTTCCCAAGGTCGCTGATACATTGACAATCCAATGGACCGTCAACCTAGTCCATGTCATATGACAACCATATATTGAGCCCTTACTTGGGCTTAACCCGGCACCCGTCACGATTTCCAAGGGGTATCTAAATCTCGAGTTACTCCAGAGCTTCTATCCCACTTCGACTCTAAGTCTCGTGATAGCCTGGCCAGAGTGTGTTTTCTTCTCAATTAACTCAACTCTTCGACCTATACTTCGAGCCTCTTACATTCATACATAAATTTAGGGATATCTCCCCGGGTCTCTTACACCCTAACTCCAGGATTCTCACCTTAGGGGGATGCGGCCCCATTTTTGGTTTATGACACACTCTACAATTACTCTTCATTTCTTGAATCGAACTATGAGTCTTCATTGGACGTAGTCCTAGAACAAACTCAACCCACACTCACCAGGGTGGTGAATGACCATCCCGTGCACCCACACCCGACTCTACGCGATGTTATCGTGCACACGAACACAATAATGCCATACTGTGACACCTAATCCCGGGGTCCACCATGAGCAAAATCTCAGAGATCTCTCACTCATAATCCTGACCTATCAGGTTAAATTTCACCCTACATCCTAGGGAAGAACATCTATTCCTGGCTTCTCTAAAGGCCTTAACCTCTAAGCCCAAATCCAAGGTCGTGTCGGTGTAATGACCAGGCTAAGTTCCCCATTAATGACAGATGTTTGTCAGCTCATCCATGTCAAGCCTGACATCGACCACCAATATGTCTACCACCCTAGGTCCACTACGCATCCAGCATTGCAATACGTCTGTCCTTGACCCCGACCCACACTCTGGCCATACGGCCTATACGTGTTCTTTGGAAGTGCTTGTATAGCACCCCGGCTGACCCAGTTCCTCGGCCGTCTTTAGGGTGTGGAGGAATGAGCGTATACTCTCATGTTCTCGACTAGCCCCGGGCTGTCCCAAGCCTGGGATCCCATCTCTGGGCAATCCCGTCTCACATGCCTAATCCTAGCCTAGTCCCACCGAAACTGTGTGAAGCCAAAAAGTCATACGCCTCTTCCACGAAGCCCCAGAAGAAGGTTGATCCTCCCTCTTTGCTACCAACACGCATCACAGTGCTTGAGCATCCTCGTCTCTCTCTCTGAATTAGAGTCGTCCCGACCATGGAGTCCATATCGTGGCGAAATCCTACGATCACGCGAATGGACAACTTGGCCCATTCTGAATCTCTGTAATACCCGGCCAATCCCGAGGAAACTACGTATCTCGAAGATTGACATTCAGTCTCTCGACTCATTCGACCTCGACCTTAAGATTCGTGGCCTCCCGATGCTAACACCACGTGTCCTAAAAATCTCACCTTAGTAAGCCAAAACTACTTTTCACGAACTTGGCGTACGGTGATGGTCTCTCGACAGCGTAACCTGATCCTTAAGTGATACTCATGCTCCAACTCTAACTGGGAGTAGATCACAATGTCATCCACGAAGACTACAACAAACTAATCTAGATAGGGTCGGAATACCCTATGCATGAGATCCGTGAGATCTTTGTGTAATTCGTCATTCCAAAGGGCATCAGTGGCTTCAAGTTCACGCCTTGGCGTCTAGCTCTTTGTCTTAGGGATATCTGTCTGCAACCCTCGGTGATGGTAACTAGTCTGAAGGTCTATCTTGGAGTAGACGCTCGCGCTCCTCTCATTGTCCTTCCTGAATCATTCGATCCTGCGCCAATGGAATCTGGAGATTCTTGATCATAACCTGTTATTTATGCGTAGTTAATGCCTGTCAGAGGGTCTTGTCTTTCTTCTTCGCAAAATAGAGCCGTGCCCCCATGGTGAAGTGCTGAGTCTCGAGACACTGTCAATAACTCATGTATTGGACTACGAGTTCTGCAACTCAGCTGGTGCCATCTGTCACGGAGTCATAGAGATGGGTGAAGTCTGGGGTGTAACTCGATCACAAAGTCTACTACCCTGCTGTGGGGTAGTCAGGGTAACCATACGGAAAAACATCCACATATTCGCCTTCTTTCGAGTAGATCTAAGTCTGGTCTCACCTCGTCCTCTAGAGCAGGCTCGTAGCCAACCCTGTGTCCCACGACATAGACTTGTATAATGCGGGGCGAAATCATGCCCTCCCCTGAAATACCACACGGTATGATCTGCGTGTGGCGGTAGCTCTCCTGCGCTCTGTCGATAACGACCACGTAGTACATCAACCAATCCATCCCAGGGATGACGCCGAACTCGACATGTCCGCAGTCCTCGAGTCATATAGGTAGAGTCCTCGAGATCTCGGCTCCATGACCATGACATACCATCCTATTCTTACACAATCCACACAAGGGGAGAACTCACGTCTGAGAACCATCTAAGGTCTTAGAGGTCCTTGCCCATTTCCACAATATTTAGGCCTGCTCCTGCATTTGGAACACGGCTAATTAATCTGGTAGTGTCGGTAATCTCAGCCTCGCTTACCTTCTCGATCTGTATGAACCCGATGGTCTTCCACCGCCGGATCTCACTCCCCGTGAATGTCGGAGGACGTCTGCTCTAAACCTCTAGAGTTTACTAGGACCTCCTTGACTACGATATACTGGCACATTATATAGGCTGGCTTGTAATACCACCAGCCTCGGTAAAGCTTCTTGTCGAGCAACGGTGGTGCTGGCCGATACCAGTGGGCGCCCTCGTCCTCGTCTCGACCTAACCATCTGTACAATTGATATGATTAAATCTCAATACAGTATCTACAAGGCATAAACCACGGCCGAGACACTATTCATACGCATAAATGCGTGTATACCCATTATCCTTGCATTTCACAGTGTCTGAGGCAATCGATTATGCATTTAAAATATTTTTATCAACAAAAATTTCATTTTTTGAAAATTTTATTTTTTCCAAAAATTTGTCTAATTTTATTTTATTTTATTTTATTTTAATTTAATTTAATAAATTTTTTTTTTTTCGAAAAAATTTTGTGATGAACAGTGTTCGAGGCAGAGTTCATGAGCTTGATGTCGAAAAATTGACTTAGGAGCGATCTTTTGAGTCAAAGCGGGTCAAAAGCGGTACGAGTGCACGGCCAGCGGCCCGATCCACGTGCCTAGGTGCGCCCAGGGCAGCGCGCGTGCACCGTGCGCTGGGGCTACGGCGCCCCCCCGCGTGCGCGGTCCTCACGCCCGTAGCGCCCATTACGCACCCGGCACCGTCTGGTGCGTGCCCCGCCCAGCGCCAGCGCTTACCTACGCGCTCCCAGCGTTGCCAGGGCCTACGTCACGCGCCGGGTGCCGCGTAGGCATACACCCGCCAGTATCTACTTGGCATTGACTGCTGGTGAATTCTCATCTCAAACATTCCTTGATTGTGTATGTCTATTATTGGTATATGTTGACATCTTATTTGCTCATATTCGTTTCTCAGAATGGGTTGGCTGAATCTTTTATCAAACGTCTGCAATTGATTGCTAAACCATTACTTTTATAATCCAAATTGCCTCTATCGGCATGGGGCCATGCTATTATACATGCCGCAAATTTAATTCGCCTTCGTCCTATAACCAATCACGATTTATCACCATTACAGCTTGCTAAAGGTTATCAACCTAATATTTCGCATTTACGAGTTTTTGGTTGCACTATTTATGTTCCAATTGCCCCCACACATCGACCTAAGTTAGGTCCTCAAACACCGTCTTGGTATTTATGTTGGCTTTCAATCTGCATCTATTATAAATTATATCGAGGCCTCTTCTTTGGGAAGTTTTTCTTTGCTCGATTTGCAGTTATCACTTTGATGAAAATCTTTTCCCACCATTGGGGGAGATACTCCGAATTCTAGAAGAATGGCGAAATTACATGGAATGAGTCATCTTTATCTCACCTTGATGCCGTACAAAGCAATCGAACTAGAGTTCGAGAAAATAATTCATTTACAAGGTCTTGAATCAATTGCACGATGCTTTTATTGATTGACAAAAGTTACAAAATCACATATCCAGTGCAAATATCAGCGAGGATTAAATCCCGGCAGGAAAATTACAAACGGCATGAAATGAACCTAAACCCACGATTAAAATGTGGAAGACCTATTGACAAGACACGATCTAGAAAAAGGAAAAGTGTTATATCTATGACTCTGAAAGGAGCATATAGCTATTTAAGCCAATTGATGAACAAGTGGCCTAGGAGGCACCGATCAAAGAGTTATCTCTTAATGATGTCTGGTACATAACAATGAAAGTCTCTATCAATTATATCGTGAGGAAGAATATGGGGTCAATGCTACTCCTTATAAATGATGCTTTCTTTCCAAGTGGCTATAGACATCAAGAAATTATGAAGATCAAGAGCCACAAAATGTGAATGAATGTCGACATCGAAGCGATTGGTTAAAATGGAAAACGATCAAAAGCGGAATTAAGATCACTAGCTAAGCGAGAGTATTTGGACGATGGATTGAGCACACACAAATATACAACCTATTGGATATCGATGGGTCTTTATGCGAAAGTGAAATGAGAATAATGAAATAGTGCGATATAAAAGCACGCCTTGTGAGTTTCTCAAAGACTTGAGATTGACTATGAGGAGACATATTCTCCGTAATGGAGCCTTAATCACATTTCGATATTTGATAAGTTTATTGATCTTAGAAGAATTGGATCGCGTCGATGGATGTGAATCTGGCACTCATATTTATATAGATCTCTAGATGCTAATGTATATATGAAAATCCCTGAAGGATTCACATTGCCTGAAGCAATGAATTCAAAACCATGGAGCATGTATTCAATCAAGTTGCAAAGATCTTTATATGGATTAAAACAATTTGGTCGAATGTGGTTTAATCATTTAAGCCAGTATTTACTCAAAGAAGGATATGTGAATAATTCAATTTGTCCATGTGTTTTCATCAAAAAAAACAGAAAATGGATTGGCAATAATAGCAGTATATGTAGATGATTTAAATTTGATTAGGACTCTTGAAGAGCTCATCAAAACAACTAACTGTTTAAAGAAGGAATTTGAGATGAAAGATCTTGGGAAAACAAGATATTGTCTCGACCCTCTAGTCAGTTGTTTGAATGGTGTATTGATTCATCGATCATCATATCTAAAAAAGAATCTTTGAAGCGCTTTTATATGGATAAATAACACCCCATGGTTCCCCCATGGTTGTTAGGTCACTTGAAGTAACTAAAGATCCATTCCGGTCTAAGGAAGAAAATGAAGAGTTACTTGGACTTGAAGTACCATATCTTAGTGCAATTGGTGCACTAATGTATCTTGCAAATTATACTCGACTAGACATTACTTTCTAAGTTAATTTATTAGCAAGATACAGCTCAGCTCCAACTAAAAGGCACTGGAATGGAATCAAACATATATTGAGATATCTCCATGGGACAAGTGACATGGGATTATTTAATTCCAAAGTAATGGAACCACAATTACTTGGCTATGCAGATGTAGGATATCTTTCGGACCCTCACAAATCTCGATCACAAAAAGGATATATATTTACTTATGGAAATACTACAATATCTTGGAGATCAGTTAAACAAACGATGGTGGCCACCTCCTCTAATCATTCAGAAATACTTGCGATGCATGAAGCTAGTAGAGAATGTGTTTGGTTGAGATCAATGATACAACACATCAGAGAATCATGTGGATTATCTTCTATTAAGAATAATCCAACAGTATTATTATATGAAGACAATGCTGCATGTATTGCTCAAATCAAAGGAGGATATATTAAAGGTGATCGAACTAAGCACATTTCGTCAAAGTTCTTCTACACTCGTGAACTTAAAAAATGAGTAAATTGATGTCACGACAAATAAGGTCAATGATAATATAGCATATTTATTTACTAAAGCCACACCTTGCGGCATTCAAAAGAAACTTATGCACGGCAAGTTGGCATGCGCCAGCTTAAAGATCTTCAAATTGAAACGTTGAAGACAATATAGTCATGTCACTATCAGGGGGAGTATGAATAAAAATGTTAGATGCTATACTCTTTTTCCCTTCGTCCAGGTTTTGTCCCACTGGGTTTTACTGCAAAGTTTTTAATGAGGCAATATATAGTCATGTCACTACCAGAGAGAGTATGAATAAAGATGTTAGATACTGTACTCTTTTGCCGCCGTCGGAGTTTTTTTGTCCCAGGTTTCTTGTGAATTTTTAATGAGGCAGTCTTAGCAATCCCCAGTGATAGTCATTCAAGGGGGAGTGTTATAAATGATTCACTGATAACTGTGAATGACCACACATTTATCTGTGAATAATTATTACAGTATTAATGACTGTAACACTATATATATGGGTTTATAGAAGAATGAAAATATACTTTTCTTCTTAAATTATCTCTATTATCTCTTTCAACATTTTCACACTTATCTTTCAACATTTTCATCTTATTTTAAGAGTTTTATATTTTATGTGGTTGTTATTATTTTTCAAAAAATTATAAAATATATCCATATTGTTTGTCTTTTGATTTTATAAAATATATTTAAAATCTACTTGTCTAAGTATAAAAGTAGTTTAAAAATCAATTGCAATTATCATATTGGTTTTTTGAGGAACATTTTTCATATTTTGAATAAGTAACTCTCACAATTATAGTTGTCCTAAAAAAAAACCTCTCAGCATCATACACCTATTTGTTGATTTTGCAAAATTATTTTACTTAGACTCCATTGGAACTTAGAAAGTGCTAGGAAAATAATAAAATACTATTTTATTTTCCTCAAATTTTCAAAAAATTTTAAATTTTTAGTTTAAACATATTTTATTTTCCTCAAGTTTTTCCTTCCATTTTGCTCTCTCTATTTTTCTTATCTTTATTTTATTTTCTGTACTTTCCTTATTTTCCTCTTTATTTTATTTTCTCGAGTACTTTCCTTCAGGAGTTCCAAATGGGCCAGAAAGAGTAAGAAAAGAAAAAAATAATATAAAAATTAGTACCTATGTTTGGTTTCACTATGAAAAATATAAAATATAATATAATATAATATAATCAAAATTTTATATATTTTAAATTTTTTTAAGTAATATTTTAAATTTTTGTCAGCTAGATAATACATAAATAAATCAAATGAATTTGAATAAAAATATAGATTAGTATGTTAAATTTAAACCTTTTTTTCTTCAATTTTCTTTATTCCACTTTTCCTCCTATTTTCCCATATATTTTGTTCCTTAGCTAGCTCCTTTTTTAAGAGAAACATAATTTTGCTTAACACCCCAAATATTACCCTAGTAGTTTAATGTCTGAGTTTAAGAGTTATAATAAAAATAAAACTTGTATTTTTCGAATTTTAGTACTAGAGTCAAAAATGATAAACCAGAAATTTATCAAAGTCAAAGTCTGATAGTTAATTACAAAATAAGGACTCAAAGGACATTATGTAAGAAGATTATATGTTATTATGGAATAATGATAAGTGATTTGCAAATAGAAAGAACTTTGAGGACTAAAGGGAAAAACAAAGGGAGAAACTTAAGCCAAAAATGAGATTTTTGCAGACATGGTCTTATAACAAAAAAGGGATAAGACCACATTTGGTCTCATAAAACAAAAGGGAGTTCTCATTTTGGCTTAAGGAAAGAAAGCTAGGACACAATTTGGAAGAAGAGAATGGATAAGAAAGGGAAGAAATGAAGGAAGAAAGAGAAGAGAAAAGCTAAAAGAAAGCTTTGAAGCTTTGGGGTTAGGAAAATCCTAACTTCATCCATCTATGGAGTATATTTTGATTTAGGGTTTGAAGTTTGGTTAGGTTTGAGATTTCAGCTACTTTATTTTGTGTTTGTTTTGAATCTATTAATTGAGGAGTTTTTGTGAAAATAAGTTAGAGTTCTTATGGGTTGGAGGGTCTTATCCGTTTTTTTTTGACCCACTTTGCTCTTTGTACGCATAGCACACATTAGACCTCAAATTGAGTGATTCGAATTTATGTGTAATCTGCTTCTTGTGAATAACTCCCAAGAAGAAAGTGTAATCAAATTCGGCCCTATGGTGCCCATAAAATTAGAACCCGAATCACGAGCTTAAAGGTAAGCAGGTTTATCCTTTGATTACAATTACGATCTTGGTGTTTATGTCATAAGTTGATTTTACTTATCAAATTGAGTATTTTAAATTTACATGTGATCTAGACTTAGGAACATATTTCATGAAGAAAGTATTTCAAAATTGTGTTGGAAGTGTCCTTTTCTAAGGACCATTTTGTATAAAATGGATATGATATAATTATAGGGGAAGTGCTGTCAAAATTTACCTAGAACCTGTTTCTTGTACTAGCCATAACTTGGTCTCCTGACTCCAAATTGGATGATTCTAGTTGGCAAGAACCCTAAGAGATAGACCTACAAAAATATAGAAGGTATCAAGAATCAATTCTAACCCTAAGTCCCCTGTTTTTGAGGCGAAGTTTGAAGTGGGTTTGATTTCTTAAAATGGGTAGGTTCTGTATTTTGGCCATAAGTTAAGTTATAATGATCCAAATAAAATGATTCAAATTTCTACTGAAAATAGACTCATAGAATTACAACTTTCATGACAGAAGTATGGGCAAAATATGTCTCATTTGTTCCCAAAAAATTGTGCAAGTGAAGTTTGATATTCTGTGTAACTAGAATACATGACTCTCGGTCTGCTGACCTCTGACAAGCGTGATTTAATTTCTTGTCTCTAATCGTATATACTTTGCTCGTTTGAATCGTCCAAACATAAATAAATGTCGCACTATGAAGACGAAAACCAAGCGGAAATCGTCTTGAGACGGCACAACCACGCGTAGCACGAGACCGCGATGACCACACACATACCTGAGTGGCGTGGGTATGCAGCACTAAGGTGACTGACTAAATCTGTGAAAAAACATATAAAATCCTATATGCGTAGCAAAAGAACCACTTTATTGAAAAAATGGAAAAGGTGTAGATGGGTGATTTAGGCTAGAGATGACAAATGCCCCTCATCATCAGCAAGAGCTTCATTAGGAACTAGAAAATACTAAGAAAAGAAAAAGTACTAAGTAAAATGATTTTCTTATATTTAGGTTTTATAGTAGAAAATATAAAAAAAATCAAATATAATCAAAATTCCTCAAAATTTAACATAGTTTTAGATTTCTAAATCCTATATAATAGAGATAAACAAAATAAAATGAGTTTGAATAAACATATAGAATTAATTTATTAATTTAAACCTTTTTCTTTTTTTCTCTTTTTCTCTTTTTTTCTTTTTTTTTCTTTCCTATTTTATTTCCTTGAAATCTTAGGTAACAAGCGAAATCTTAAGTTTGCCTCGACTTTTAATCCATTTTAACCTTTTTATGATTGAAGAGTCTTAAACTCATCTATTTTTAATCCATTTTTCTGGATTATTTTTAGTATATTCATATCTATTTTAATGCCAAATTATGGATTATTCATCAACTTTGTGTTTTGCAGGTTTAATTGAGGAGAAAATTTATTGAAAGAAGAAAAATAGCAATTGCGGCGATTACATGCTTCATGACCAGAGTTACGTGTCGCGACCAGGAACATGGGAAAAGAATGTAGTCGAATTTGAGACAAAGAAAGATAATGTTGCGACAAGGTTTCTGTTGGATGTCAAGATCGGGAAGAACTTGTCGCGACACTAAAAAAATCAGGCAAATGCAACCATTCTGAGTATCTTATGTCGGAATGAAATTAAAACAATACATGAAGAATACTCGACATATGTTAAATGTTGCGACATAATAAGAAAAATAGAAGGCGAATCTATGTGACATAATCTTCTCTGTTGCGACGATTATTGCAACTTGGAAAAGCTTCTGTTGAACCTTTGTATGAAAGTTACGGCTGTGTGAGTAATGAATCTTTGCGATAACTGAAAGACCGGGTTTGATCTACGACGAGGAGAAGCAAAGTGTGACAAGTGATCGCGACTTAATGAAGACTTGGTTGCAACAAAGAGTTTAGTGTTGCGACATACTTGAGCTAAAGATTGGTTTCGATGTTGCGATAAGGATCTTAGGTGTGACATAAATAAACAACACACACATATAAACAAGGTCGCGACAGACTTTTCCATGTCGCAACAAATATTCCAACACAAGGAAGAGAAGTCTTGTCGCGACAAAACAGAACTAGGTCACGACACAAAGATGGGTTGAAGGCAAAAAGTCTTATCGCGACATAAAAACTTGGTCGCGACAGAAAACATCTACAACACCAATAGACTATGTCGCAACATTAAAATGAAAACATGACAATCGGGTTAAGTGGCGACAAGATACGCTACTTGAGACTTCCCCTTAATTCGCAGCAGAAATACTTGACAATATAAGAAACATTGTTGCAACAAAAACCACAAGAAATACTGTCGTGACATAAAAACTGGGTCATGACAAAAATTTTAAAAAGCTGTATAGAAACAATGTCGCAACACAATTGTCAATGTCACAACATAACTGTTCTAGTAAACACACATGATATTGTTGCGACATAGAATGGATAGAACAACAGACCTTGCAGGACAAAGTGTTAAAGAGCCAAAGAAAGATCTATCATGACAGAGAAAACTTTGTCGGAACAAAATAAACCGAGAAACAAATACTATCATGATGAACAATTGCATGCATAATGAGACCTACTGACAAAATTAAAACTCTGTCTGACAACACTTTAGTCGTTACCAAGAATGCAATCTAAAATTCGAGAATTTGGGGATACAATGCAGCCTCAAATATAGGGCCCAAACTTTTGAGACTCTTATAAATAGAAACATTTGAGAAGCGGCGGTCAGGTCAGCGGAAAAACGGAGCATCACACGGGGGTTGAGGACTCTTTTGTATTATATTTTCTTTTTATTTTCTTTTATTTTCTTTTCTTATTAGATTAGATTTAACAGGATTTCAAATTGTTTCTTGGACTTGAAATAATGTATTATTCAGTTTGAAGTCGAACTAAGTTGTTGGTCGGTCAGGTGCTTTTAATCTAATGAAGTCTAGACTATATTCATTTCTTTGATTCGATTACATTTTGCATTGGAAATTTCTTGATCCAGGTATTTGTTATTCCCTTTGTGATTCGATTTCGAAATACAACTTCCCTTGGGAAAGATTTGATGTTAGTTATGGTCTTTCCTGCATAATTAGAGAGAGATTTCTTGGATTGAGAATTTCGAATTTATTTTAATGGTGTTGTTCATGAAGTGGATTGTTCCCAATATTAGTAACTTATACCCAATTAAGGGTGTTATCGGCTACGGTTCCGGCGACCTCTAAGTGACACGAGTTGGAGATTCACGAGAGTATGGATGCATTACTTGGGGTATATAAACTATTATTAAAGAACTAATGAGCTCTAAGATTACTTAAGATAAATCATCAATTTACTCATGGTTTGAGGAATTAGTTGAGGGATCTATCAATTTAATCAATTAAAGATTTCTCCTTGATCTTGAGAATGATCTTGATCTGTGTTGGCAGATCTAATCAAGGAAAAGAGAACTCTTTAAGATTGAGATGAGGTGACATTAGTCTTGTAGAAATCTAGCAATGGCCACATCTTGGGAATGAGAAATCTGTGATCATAAAAAATGGGTATGAAGTATTGGAAAGAAAATACCGGATCTTATAAAATTACGATTACAAGTAATTGTTTAGACACATGTTTTAGAAATGAACATGAATCTCTAATCGATATGAAATGTATAGTTAGGAAGAAATCAAACTACTACACCTCTTTGTAATTAGATTCAAATTCATGATATAATAGAATTAGAATATGTTGCGGGAATTGATAATTTCGCGGTGAAATCAGTGTCTTGACAATAATGCAGTTCAGTCTAGTTTAGGTGCAGATTTAAAATTTTCTTTTATTATAAATGCGGAAATTTAGATAGTGGAATTTCTTAGTTGAGTTATTGAAAATTTTAAAATGGAAGTTCAAATAGTGTAGAACACGAGTAGTTGGGGTAGTTGAACTTTGAATTCTCTTGATCTACGTGGGAATGATATCCAGGACTTATAGGTCCACTTTTATTACTTATGCGACACATTGCACTTGCAATATTATGACCAAACTAAATTTTTATCAAAATCATTGTTGGCCCGGCTTATTATGAGCATACATGTTCTTGTTAAGCAAGTTTTGGTGCCTTTCAGGGGATTAGATAATAGTTATTTAGTAGCGATTAAGTAGAAGTGATCTCTATACAAAAATTGGATTAACGAGTTTTTGGCGTAATTCTTAGGGGATAGAAGGAATTTAAAGAAGCAATATTCGTAAAGAGATAAATGTTAATTTGGACATTTTTCTTTGTTTTACAAAATTTCATAAAAACAACAAAAGCAGTTTTCCTGTGATGGATTTGAATAAGCAACTAATATTTTTGGAAGCCTAAGCAGTTATATAATTTTTGATATCACTGACTCCATTTGATCTCATTGTGTTTCTACTTTCAGGAAGAATTTAAATGCATAAAAGACCAGAAGCAGATACGTTGCCTTTGGACACTAAAATTGAGAGAACCCTACATAATCTGAGGAGAATCACCAGTGCAGAATCCAGAAATATGGCAAATCAAAGAGAAAGGTTGCAAACTATTCCAAAAGAAGAAGAATAAGTGGAGAGAGATCAGAGGCCTATCTTATGGAGGAATTTTGAAGGCTATTATCTAAGAAGGAATACTGATATGACAACACAACGATTGAAGCAAACAATTTTAAATTTGAAACCGACGTGATTACTATGGTGCAGCAACACCAATTCACAAGTCACCCTCAGAATATCCTAATGAGCATATGGGGAGATTCATGAGCATAGCCAACTGCAATCAGCCTTCTGAATGGGGTGAGACCAGAAGTAATCAAGTTGCAACTCTTCCCATGTTCATTAAGAGATGTGGCAGCAACATGGTTTGATTCTTCGCCAGTGGGATCAGTGAACATTTGGGAAGAATTGGTGGAACCATATATGAGGATATTTTTTTCCTCCAGCTCTCACTGCTGAGAGAAGAGGAGAAATAATTGTCTTTAAGCAAGGGGAAGATGAGAGCCTCTTCTTTGCATGGGAGATTGAATTCTTTGAAAGATGTCTATGCATGGAATAGATCGACCCTCCTTATGGATATTTTCTATCATGCTATGAATTATGCCTCCCGAGGGTATAAGCGTGCATCATGTTGTGGGGCTTTTTAAAGAGAAATGCGGATGAGGCATGGCAAGTAATTAAAGACCTTACGAGTGCAGCTCTGAGGAGGCTCCATCCCCGAAGCTTCGGGAGCGGCGTGAGTTGAAAGGAAATGGTCTTATTAGGCTTGATAGAATGATAGCCATAGAAGCAAAGGCTGGATCTGATGATAAACAAATAGAGAGCAGTGAAAGAATGCACCTTTGCACATGAAGTAGACGATAGAAGAAAATTAGAAAAGTGCTAAAATTTAGTTAGAAGAAGAGCCTACCAAGTTGGGGAGACAAGTATATGAATGAGCAAAGAAGTTATCACTTCAAGCCCACAACCTTGACTTGCCAACACACTATACACCAACATTGAGGAACCATTAAAACTTTTCATATGGTGGAGGAACACAGTGGGGCCCTAGACCTTGACAGTACCAACAGAAGCATGCTTCCGGCCCGGGTTCCCGAGAGCGGCAAAGGGACGATAGAGTATCGGGGTCGGAAAGGACTCGATCCTTTGAAGATCGGATGTTTCATTTCATGTCCGGAAAACAAAAGGATTTTGAATGCGCCTTGAAAGAGATTTTTTATCTTGAAAATTTCCAAGAAGCAAACACAATCGTGTTTCAAGCAAAATACGATACCCGATGAAACTTGGAGACTCGAGTAAGGCGGTTGGCCTTATCATACAAACCCGATCAATGCATTTCTAGTAGTTTTGAGATCAACTCAGATCTCACACCAAGCTACATTTGAGAGGCAATGATGGTTCAAAGGCTCGAAGGTGTAGGAAAAGCATGCTAGAAACTAGTTTAATGAAGAATAGCTTAGACTAGAGGAGTAAACAAAGAAATTCACTGGACAGAAGACGCTGCGGCTGAGGTCAGTGGGTTAGGCGACTTCTTAGGAAGCTGACCCAAGCAGGAATTTTTAATTTTAAGTTTTAAATAGTTTAATTGATTCAATAGAATTTTATGTATTTGAAGTTTTAGTTAATCTGTTAGTAGTTTTATGTTAGTGTTGTTGATTTTCAGGACAATGAAGCAAAAAATCAAGAAGATCCTTATTAAAAACGCTGCTTGTTTCAAGAAAATATGCCGAAAATCACCACGAAGAGTCATTCCTAATTCCCTAAACCTGTATTTAATGACAATGCATATATGAAGTTTTGGGGAATGTTAGCATGTTTGAATAAAAATATATTCTGAAAATCAGGAAATGACTTATTGAATTAAGAAATGAGATGTGTGTTCATATTTGAATTGAGGTACTCATGTTTGAATAGTCCTTCTTATTTTCAAATGAGTATGAGTGGATATAGGTTGCTTTGGATATTTTATGAAAGAGAAAGATGAAAATTCAGAAAACTTCCATTAATGTCGCCTTTTTTTGTGTCGAGACACACTTGAATTAGGAAGTATTTTCATCTTTGAATTAGGAAGTATTTTCACACAGAAAACATCCATTCATCACTCATATTTAATTAGAAGAACATAGTTTGAATAAGTGTTCATACTTATTTTCAAAACAATAATTGGATGTAGATTACTGAATATTTTATGAGAGAAAGAGAAAGATGAAAATTCATAAAACTTCCATTAATGTCGCCTTTTTCTGTGTCGAGGCACACTTGAATTAGGAAGTAAATTGAAAGGGAAGTTTATGTCGCAACACAATTCTCCAGTGTCACGACATAATTTCAAAAAATCACTAAAGGAAATGTCGCAACATATTTTTACGTATCACGACACAATTGAGCAGCTGCATCTCAAAAATTTTAAACATTGTGTGAACAACTCTTTTGTTTATCCTTGACAGGCATTAATGATTAAACAAACCCTAGGGCAATGTTGTGTGACATTAAATGTAGGAGCAAGATCAACCCGGTTGGCTTATAAATAGAAGATTTTGAAAAATGAAGAGCCACCTTTCTCATAAACTCTCGACCTTCTCAACTTCTTACCAATTTCCACATTCTCATTCCTGCAAAACCTAGAACTCAGAAGTCTGATTACCATGTCGATTCTACCACCTGATACAAACCTTAATGAAATCATGGAAGAGTATACTAAGTTGGAAAATCAAAAGCGAGCAAGGTTCTCGAAGCGCTATAAGTTGAGACTGAGAAGATGAAAATGAAAGCCGCGAGAGGGAGAAGGATCGAGAAAAAGAAAAGAGTGATAAAACCCGAAGAAGACATATGAAAGAAAGAGCAAGGAACTTTATTTTAGAAAAAGCAGCAGCTCTAATGGAGGGAAGTCTGAAAGACAGTGGCTTCATTGCCGAAAGGGGATTCAAACAAGTTATCTCTCATTTTGCTGAAATACTTGAAAAAAGAGGATGCGATCCCATTTAGGTGAACTTACAAAGAACCTAGTTATGCTTCTTTGACGAAAATTCTTTAGAATATGGTAGAAAAAGAAGGAAAAAAAGTCTGTAAAAGGACACATTTGGGTGAGAGTTCAACGAGAGAAGAGATAAGCAGTTGTTCAATGGGGGTCTGAGATGGTTAAGTTCGAGAAACAAGTCAAAGAACGAACACGATAATGTGGAGCCCACTCACGGCTGGAAAATGAAATGGAAGACGAGAAAACCCCTTGCAGTCAGTTGCCGGAGGAACTGGCCAGAAAGAAGCGGTATGGTTCTACTTTATCATTTATGTCTTAGCCTGCCTTCTAAGATCCCGAGCCGCAATGAGAAGAGGCAATCTCCCTTTACACATTCTTTGAAGGGTTACAAGATAAATGTGGGAAAAATGATTGAAAAGTCTATCTTGGAGTTATACGAACGAAATGCGAGAGGAGGTGATTCCACATCTAACCCTGATAACCAGACTACGCATCGAGAGATAACGAAAGATGGGGGCCAGGAAGCCTACCCCGAGCCTCCCCTCGACCTTAACGGGTATAACTAAAGGACGAAAGAACAAGGGAGGGCAAGGAAAAAGAAGCGAGAATAAAGAGGGAATGAAGGGTGCAGGCGAACGGTTGAAACCAATTTCCGTCGCGACGATAGCTTTCAGAGAGGTCAAAGCGATTCACAGATTACCCAATTTGAGGCAAACCCATCATAAGCAATGAAAGTTCCCGGGGAAGAAGCTACTTGATCCTCTGAATTGATAGAATTGTTGATGTCTATGCGGCAGGAACTGAAGGAAAGAGATAATCATCTAAAGACACAACTTCAGCTCAAGGATGAGCATTTTCGATGCAGAGCTTAAAAGAAGGGACCAGAACTTAGAGGATGCAGAAGAAAATGGATGAAGAGTGGGAAGATAAATAGAGAAAGAGGACACAAAGTGGGGCAGTCTTAAGAGATGAGAGCTGATGCCACGGCGGCATGGACTCGAGATAACAAGCTGCATGAGCAGTGCAGGACATTACAAGCAGGTTTTCGCTTAGTGACTGGATAATAAACAGGACACTCTGGAATCCGGCTATGAGGCGGCGGAGCTACGGATATGATACGAGATCACAGGCGGGCGTGAAGGCGGTCAGACGAAGGAAGATACCCTGCCCACCAATCCGAGATCTCAAGGCGCCAAGCCCTACCTTTATAGTCCCTAGGGTGTTCTGACCCACACATGCCTATACTATTTGATTCGATTGGAGCGGAGGCCCTTGCCCGACATTCTGAAACAAGAAAAAATAGAAAATCTGTGATAGGAAAATATGAACTCACCCCGATGGGGAGGGTGGAAGAATATCTAAGGATGGAAGCTGACCCGAGGAAGTACGAGGAATAAAATGAACATCTGCATACCTTTTCCATCTCACTTGCTCCCTTTGTATTCAGCCCATTCCTCTTAATAAAATAAAGACTTTAGCAAAAATCTTGTGTTCATTTGTGTTTTTGCTTGATTGGTGTGTTTTAATTATTTGCTTCATTCACTACAAGGAAAAAGTTAATCAATGACACGTTTAATGCGTCATTGAAGAGTTACAATGACACTTCCCTAAAGCGTCATGGTCTCGACTGTCATTGTATATGTTTCACACATATTAGCGCAATACAAGCATCATCTTTTGTGAATTAAAACTATGACACTCATTTAAGCGTCATTCTCTACTCATCGTATTTCAGATAATATCTTAACTATGACACTTATTTGGCGTCATTGGTTTTTTATATATTTCTTGTTTATAACCATGACACTCATTACAAGTGTCATCATCTTTCTCATTAAATAATTTCATTGAGATTTATAAATCCCGGAGTATGAATATAATAATTAATGAAAATGTACACATAATATAAGTCGTATAGATAAGAAAGAACGCTATATCAAAGTCATATATATAAGAAAACAAAACTATCTATACATACATTGATCCAAAATTACAACAAATATTCCCAATGAGTTTCATAGATTCTACGAGTAGAATCTGAAAACGTTATTTAATTTGTTGGTAGTAGGAGAGGATCTCTATGGGAAGTCTTTGAGCCCATCAAAATCCTCACACGAGTCCATACATTCTGTTAAGTATGAAAATGAAGTTTTAGATATAGAAAACCAATGAAAGAATTTTATAGACCAACTAGACTAAGATATTGCTTTATTATTTTGATGAGTGCTAGTGCGGTGACTTTCAAGGTGTTAAATAACATTGAACTCAAATTAGAATAATACCTTGCCGAAAAAGAACTCCTCGATGATAACCTTAAGATGCAAATTTATCAGAGCTATTAATAGAAAAATGAATGTAAATTCTTCTATTTTGATCAAAACACTTGTAACCTTTATAATTTTAGATATAATAGATTAGTCGAAGATAAAGACACACCTAAAAGGTTAAGACCAAAAAGTTTCTAAAAAAGTTTACAAATTTTACATAGTAATTGTAATTGAGTCCAACTAAAAAATGAAGGGTAACTTGGATTGAGTTAAGAGGGAAGGTCCTTTTCAATATTATCAATGCTTTCTTTCATGATTTTCATTTTATTGATGGGTGTATAGACAAGGATACTAAAAGTCATACCAAATTCATTAAAGAGATGTAATAATAATTTATACTCTCCTCTGATCAGTGTGCATGGTTTTGATCATTTTTAATTTTTATTTATTTTGTCAAAATTGATGAACACTTTCAATTACGCGATTTACCACTCATATTCCATAGTCTTTTTGAGTGCGAATCCTGCAAAACCTCCCAATTAGCCATATGTTAGTCTTTTTCCCATAAGCTGATGTTTAGAGTTTATATAATTTTACGGGTTTAGGTACTTTATGAACTTTTGGAGAATGAAGATTAACCACGGTTTTCTGAAACACAAACACTTCTACGACGAGTTTGGAGATGAGACATACACCATTTGAGGCATTGAGTAAGTTCGAGCATGTTTTGCAGCCATTTCGCGGTCACACCACAGTGATTGTGAACTTGGTATCTGGAAGTATAACTGGTGAATTTTACATCCTCTTGAGTGAGCGTGAAATTTTATTAGTCTGAAACAAATACTCTTGATACAATTTTGCAACCACTTCCTATTATTTGCAAGAATTTCACAATGCTCTACTCTTTGCCTTATTTAGTAGCCGCTTTACATGATTGCGAGAGAATTTTAGCGTTAAACTAAAGGCTGGCTGTGAAATTTGCGAATTTACACGAATAGAAGGTTTCAAGACACAACACATGAGAGTCTAGATTGCACAAAGGGAACTTCGACCTAAGGGCCAAAATGCCCTAGAGTTCAAGGAGCTTATAAAAACTACCTGTCGTGCATTTAGGGGGTCGACGATCATGTTTGCTTTATTTTTAGGATTAATATGTTTTTCGTTTCATTTTCTAGAACTCTGATGTAGTCGGGGGTATGAGCCCTAATTAGGGTTTGGTTGATCTAATCTTTCAGCACAGTAGTTGATAAATATATTGATGTTTTTCATTTTGTTCTTAATGCTTGTAATTTCTTGATCACCTTGTGCATGATTTCACATTGAGCTTAAGAACGAGAGGAGATGGGGAGATGGGATCGAGGATGATAAACCACGTGATGACCATAGGCAAGAGAATTTTAATGGTTCACGTGTGGTTATTAAGACTAGCTATGCATAATGCTTCATGAGACTAGGGCTTAAAATTTGAAGCAATAAGCCAGGAGTCTAATTAAGGATGGAGTTGTTGGTGCTCGAGATAGACCAATGATAGGATAAATTTAGTTGACCTTCAATATATAGCTCTGACTGATTTCCGCAAACTTGAGCCAATATTGTGATTATCTCGAGTGAACTTAGAAACCCTTATTTTTTATTCATTGATTAGTATTATCCATTCGCACAATTAGGATAAATAAGTAAATCGTCATTTTATGGTAATCCAAACAATACTAGGGTTAGACTAGGTTAGTAATCAATAGCTAGTTCCTGTGAGTTCGACATCTGGACTTCATTGAGTCCACTTTATTACTTGTTTGACACGTGCACTTATGTGAGTGAAATCGCGAATAAACATCCCTCGGCTAGAGCTTGGCGAAGGAGGCATTAATGGTTTTCATATTTGAAACTACAAGGAATGCGTCAAGTGTAATTGCCTAATTGGTATGACTTTGATTTTGGCGTCGCCAAAATTTAATTTTGTAGTAGTGAATATATTAAAAAAAAATTGTTCGGTTCCTTAAAAAATGGGAATTTAATTCATTAGACCCGATTATTAGCAAGCATAGAGTTGTAACCTTTTAGTGTAAGAAAATCAATAATTCTAAGCTAGGAACTTTAAACTACTAATACAAGCATGAGAAATTAGAAAAGCGGCTATATTAAAATCACAACAAACAATCTTTACTTTATTCAAGTTAACATGGAGAAAATAAAACATACACAATAGAATAAATAGACCCGGAGAGATGAAAAATTACGAAGGCCCAGACTCGAGAAAACCTCTCAATCAAACCTCTTAAAAGTGCATGCCTCTGTTTAGAAGTATGCAACAGTAATGTAGAAAAGCAACCTCCTAAGTGCTTTGCACAAATCACTTTGCCTGGCAATGATAATAGTGGAATAGCATAAAATAAAATGTCAAGGCATGCATCGGCCCTTTGCCCCCCCGAACACCGTGGCCAATTTCTCTTTATTTTCTTTTGATGTCCCCATTTTAGAAAGAAGAAAGAAATAGAGTAGAAAAATAGCAAAGATAAAAATAAAAAATAAAAACCCTCGAAATTTAGAGACATGTATGGATCCTTTCTTGAACATGTTGTCATTTTCTTTTTGTTTTTCTCTTGTGTCACAATTTAAGAAAAGAAAAAAAAATTACTCAGAAGAAAGTCCCGACTAAGACATGTTTCAATCCTTGTTTGAAAGCATGTCACGATTTTATCCTAAGCGAAAGGACTAATACCTATCTTTTGGCTTGAGACTTTCTTACTAACACTAATTTGATTCGAATTCAACTACTTATTACAATTATTATCATTATTCTGGTATATTTAGCTTTTGCCTTACTGAAATCTATATAAGGAGAGAAAGGACGGGATTTGGTTTATTGGGAAGGTTTCTTCATTTGAGGTTTGCCTCACTCATCCTACCATTTCTGCGTATTTCTTGAATAGGTATGTTTTGATGGAATATTACAATCTTTTCCTTTATTATGCTACTTGTATTATGAATTCGCATGAGTGTGTATATATATAAGTCTAATATGTAATGTAGTGGAGAGACTTCTTTTCTCTGTGAAAATAATAAGTGGGGATTCTCTCTTTCTCTCTTCACATGGTATCGGTACGAGAAGCTAATTTTTCTTTTTTTCGGTGTCGTGTTTGTTCGATCCTCGTTACCATGTAGGATCTCCTTCTCACGGTAGCCAGCCGTGTGAGTGGCGACTTTGGCGACTTTCTCTAGTCGAAACCCTGATTTCAAGGCTCACGGTAGATCTGCGTCGATGGCAAGCGGCCGTAGGAAACATCCCAGCGCTGCGCAGATCACGCGCCACCTTCCGTGACTTGTCATCACGCGGCGGCGTGGTATATTGCGTGTGGAAGTAGCCGTGTCAGCACCGGGTGATAGGACTCCACATCACGGGGTCGTGCAGGCGTCGTCTTCTTCGCTCCCATGCTCCGTGGTCCACCGAGCTCCTTATCCACCTTTTTGTCCATTTGCCTCCGTAGCCCCTCTGTCGGTCGTCTTCTCACGGGTTTAGGTCCTCTTACTCTTTCATCTCAGTTCCATGACCATGATTTCCTCGATTCGTGATTTCCAAGCTCCACAAGCAGTGATTCGCCTTTCTGATATGAATCTATTCAAGTGAGCGTGATTGATCTACAGTTAAGTAGATATGGCAGCTAATTCTATTTTTATACACAGTATCTCTTGGATCTCCTACTATCACATCGGAAAAATTGATTAGTAGTAGAAGAAATATCCTCTTGTCTGACAATGGAACTCTGGTTCATAGGACAAGGTTATGAGGATCATCTTATTACCATAGGAGGGATGCTATACCTAGTGTTGACAGGTGCCTTTGGAAGAAAATAGATACTAAGCTAATATAGCGTATTATGTGGTGGGTTGATCCAAAAATTTTCATCTTGAACTTACAGACATGTTCTAAGTTTTGAATCAGGCAAAAGTTCATACCTTGAATGTCTCAGCCTTAACTATAAATTACAACATTGTTGTATTAAACAACAAGACATGGATTTATCTAATTATATTGGCAGTTACACTCTCTTAAGGAGGTTAAAACGTGATGCCCTCTTACTAGTGACTTTGAGATAATAGTGGGGTGACTAGTTCTTCATGGTCCTTACTCTCATTGGCCTCGTCGGGATCTTGAGACCCTCGAATCGGATTCTTGCGATCCATCGGTCCGTCAGCAGGATGATATGTTTGCTGCTTTCTCATTATCTCACTCCTACCTGGACTTTGCCGCCAGTGTGCTGATTCTGCAGCGTTGGGTTCTGTTTTCGCAGCCCGGGGAGGGACGCGAGTGGTAGGTCGAGGGACCAACGTCCTCGTTGCACCTATTACCCGATAAGCAGCGCTCAGTGATCGTTGTTGTGGTTGCGAGACGGCCCTCCCGCCGCTTGCCTACGTGGCCAGTCTTCGATTCGATTCTCAGCCCCGGACTCGGGCTCCTGCACATCTCGGGTGTCCCCCCACGGTGGTATGATGCTATCTTTGCTGTCAGTAGCGATTCAACCGTTGCCTCTATTGCCCCAGGGCCATTAATGTCTCTGCCTTACTCATATACATCTTCTCTTGGACCTGGATTCTAGACTACGGTGCTTAGATCCCACATTTACGTGTAAAATCTTTCTGGCCTCTTTTCTACCTAGCACCTCTCATTGCAACTTGGCTAATGGTTCTGTTGTGGCTAAAGGTATTGGTTTAGCTCATCCTCTCCCTTCCCTACCTCTGCATGTCCTTTATACTTCATAGGTGTCCTTTAATCTTATTTCCATCGGTAAAATCCTCGTACTCTTAGCAGTTCCATTATTTTTTTCGATCGTTGGCGATGTAGAGCTAGAAGTGCAGGAAGGCGATTAGCATCGGACGCGAGTTTCGGGGCCTCCTATCCTCTCATGATCATCTCACTGCGGTTGCGTTTCCGTGCTCCTCCTCATCCGCGATCGTCGATTTTAATCTTTCTCAGTTCCAGAAGATGGCTACTCGTTTTTCCACTTTGTCGTCACTTGCATGTGAGTCCTGTCAACTTGGGAAACATACTCGTGTCCGCATTCCTAGCGTTTGAATAATCAGACAACATCTCCTTTTGACATCTACTTGATGTTTTGAGGTCCTTGTCGAATGTCTGCTAGGCTTTTTAAGTATTTTGTCACTTTCATTGATGACTATTCTCGATGTACTTGATTATTTTAATGAAAAATCGGTGAGTTATTTCTATTTCAAGAGGAATTTTTATCTTTGAAATTCTTGCGGTTCCAATATTTCTATTTGTGTGTTGCATTAGTGATAATGCGGGGAATATTTTTCTTGCACCATTTATTTCATTTATGTCTATTCATGGGATCCTTCATCATTCTTCTTGTGCTCATACCCCTCAATAAAATGGGGTAGTGAGCGTAAGAATGCGTCATCTTATTGAGGCATTTCATTACTCCTCTCGTTATCATGTTCTTTTCGTTTTTGGGGAATATTTGTTCTTTAATATTATTTGATTCATCGTATGCCCTCATTGTATTTGTGTGATTCCTCCGTTCCATATTTTTCCACTGACCAACCTCTTTATTTCCTTCCTTCGTGTTTTTGGTTGTACTTGCTTTGTTCATATTCTCCTCGGGACAAGACAAGCTTTATTGAGAGCCACGAAATGTCATCTTCTAGGCTTCTCGGAGCTTGAAGGGTTATCATTATTATTCCCCTGGACTCATCGATGCTTTCTCTCCGTGATGTCACCTTCTTGAGGACTCTTATGCTTCCTCCCTACTCTAGTCTCTTCCGGATTCTTGAAAGTCTTACCCCTTCTTATCATCTCCTCGCCTAGGAGTTTTGTTGATGTATCACTTCGTCCGCCCGGGTTTATCATCGCCGTCAACGTGTCTGGGTTGTTCCTTTCCCTTCTCTTGAGGCCCTGTTGACTCACTTCCTCTCCACTTGACCTTCTCTACTGACTCACTTTGTTCTTTGATAACTTGCCCATTGCTCTTCGGAAGGTAATGGCTCTACTAGCAATCCTCATCCCTACTTTGTTTTGAGTTACCTCAATTATCTTACTACTGCGCATTTGTTTCTACTATTTCCCCTTTGTTTCTCTTCTAAGAACACCGATGAGGCGCTTTCCCATCCAGGGTGCAGCCTTGACGATGGTAGATGAAATGGGCGCTCTGCGCCTCAGCGGCACTTGGGGATCTTATTGTTTTCCAGGTTGGTAAGTTTCCGGTTGGTTGTCGATTGAATTACACCTTTATTAAGGTTGGTCCACGATGGTCGAGGTTGATGCATGTGGGCAGCTTGGTTGCTAAAGGATATACTCAGGTTTATGGTTCTGATTATGGTGACACCTTCTCCCCCGTTGCCAAGATTGCTTTTGTCCGTCTGCTTCTCTCCAGCCATTTGCTATGTTCACGGCGCTTTTTCGGTTGGATATTAAAATGCCTTCCTTCATGGTGATCCTTAGGAAGTTTATGGGCTTGACCACGGACATTTGCTCGGGGGAGTCTGGTTTAGTGTGCGGGTTCACGCCGCTCCTATATGGCAAAACAATCTCCTCGAGCATGGTTTGGGTTTTAGTTCTGATTGTTCAGAATTTGGCATGTTTAGCGTCTGACGGACCATTCGGGTTTTTATCATCATAACTCTTCGGGTCAGTGTATTTATCTGGTTGTTTATGTGGATGACATCGTCATTACAGGCAGTGATCAAGATGGTATTCAAAAACTAAAGCAACATCTTTTCACCCACTTTCCAGGCTAAAGACAGGCTTCAGTACTTTACGGGGTGAGATAGCTGATCCGGTTACGGGTGTAGTCTCTCCCAACGAAAGTGTGCTTTAGACATCTTGGAAGCTGGGGTATGTTATTTGTGTAGGTTGGCCTCCTATGGATCCCTAATGCCAGGCTTATACCGGAGACGGGGGGTCTTTAGGAGATCCTGGGAGATATCAACTGACTACGTGAGTAAAGCGAACTATCTCACCATTTCGGCCGGACATTTCCTTTTCGGTAAGTGTTGTTGAGTCGATTCCCTCTGATCACCATGTATTAGCGTTGGGATCGCGTAATCCGCATTCTTCGATATATTAAAAGTACGAGGCCAAGGTGTGTTGTGCGAGAATAGAGGTCACACGGGTTGTGGTTACCGCAGGATCACGGTTAGTTTTGGCTCTTTACGGATAGGCGATTCCACTTAGTCTTGTGTTTTCATTGGTGGTAACCTAATATCTGGAAGAGTAGAAACAACATGTAGTGGCTAGATCAAGCCTTGAGGGCAGTGTCGAGGCTATGGCCACGCGACATGTGAACTCATGGTGAGACACCTTCTCGGGAGTTGAGATTTGGAAATGATGAACATATGAAACTCATACATGATAACCGGTACACTTTGCATATTGCATCAATCAGTCTTCATGAAAGGACCAAACACATTGAAGTTGGCGCCACTTCATTAGAGAGAATCGCATCGGGATGTGGCTACTAGTTTTGTCAATTCAAATGATGATCAACTACTTAGAGACATCTTTACTAAATCTCTCGAGAACCTAGAATTAAATACATTTGGCACAAGCTTGGTGTGCATATGACATATATGCTCAGACGACGAGTGTTAGATATTGTACAGTCTTTCTTTATTGTCTTATTGTATTGTGGGTCCTATGAGTGTGTATATATATAAGTCCAATATGTAATGTAGCGGAGAGACTTCTTTTTCTGTGAAAATAATAAAATTAGGGATTCTCTCTTTCCTCTCTTCACAGTTTTCTACTCTAATATGATATTCTTGAAGCTCTTTTGAATTTCATGCATCATTGTTTTCAAATGACATAGGGACTAACCTTCTTTGCTCTACCTAGTTGAAAGGTTGGAGTCAATAAATCCTTATGTTGAGAAAATGATGGGAAAGAAAACATAAAATTTTGAAAATATTCATTATTTAAGTAAGAAAAATTTTAAAATATTCATTATTTAAACCTAAGCCACATCCTCTCAGAAGGAAAACGGAACTTACGAAAATTGTGGAAATTTTTTTGGTTCAGCAATTCACAATTAAGAAACTTAAACAAAATAATTATTATAATAATGGAAAAAGATTGAGAATCAATCAAAATAATTCATCCTCAGGCATATACAAAGTCAAAAATAAAAATCAAAGGCATTTGAAGAAATAACCCAAGGTTGTTCCTTTGTATTGTTAGGCTTAGAAAAGGGACAATTGTACCATAGTATATTAATTACTCATTAAAACCTTATTATTCACTTCAATAAAGAGCCTTATTATATATAAATGTCACCTTCTTAGTCATAGTTTGAAGGCATGATTCCTCTTTCCTCTACTTACATATTTAGAAATAAAGAAATAAGATCTACCTAATTACAGAAACCATTACAAGAACTAGCAAAATTATATTATTATTTTGGCTCACAGAAGACAAAACATAAAGGGTGAGATTCTAGATATTAGATTTTTTTGCATTATTTATTAGTGAAGAAATAAAGAGCCATCTATTAACAAATTCTAGTCTTGATTATACTTTAGAGTCTCATGGGTGTTATAAAATATATAATAAAAGGCCATCTTTCTATGCAAAGTTTCAACTTTCTTGAGAAAACAAAATGAATCTAAAATCTAAAATCCCAAGAAAAAAAATTTTAAAAACCCAAAACCATATATTTTATACAAGTGAACGTGATTATCATCATTAGGGCTTGCATACACAAATGAATATCATATTTTAAGTTGTAAATATTATTATTATATGTGATAAACTTATCCGCCATTATCTCTTATACCAATTTTTTCAAAAAACTTCTCAATATTTTTAAGGATTAAGATTGATTTTCATCTCACTAATATTTTTTTGTTAAATCTATATATAAAAGCAAGTTGATGATAACTTCATAAAAATCAGTGTTTTCAGTCTTTTCACATTCTTTATACCGCTCTTTTTTTTTTTTTTGAGTTTTAAGAAAATTCCTTCCTATTCAAGTAACTATTGTATTAATTCTATTCTTTGATTAAACTTATAATTATTTGAGACCATGATAAAATTGCAAACAAAAACTTCTAAATATGTGAAATTACAAAAATATAGAGGAGAATATGTCGAGGTAGAATCAAATTGCCAACTGTGTATTCAGTTTAATCCTATGATTTGCTTCTATCCACCTATTGAACAAACTACCTTATCAAACAAAGAATTATACACATAACAGAAGAATCCAAGTTCAATTAAAAGTATCTGTTATGTCCAAAAGATCAATTTATTCAACTTTAGTCAAAGGATAATAACTTATCATAGCCAAATGTTAGCCAATAGAGCCAAAGGAAGGTCCAAAGGTAGAATTGAAAAGTTCATTGCTATGAAATTAATAGTAACAAAGGATGAAAAATCCTTCTCAAGTTACACAAAGTGTTGTACAAAATCCAATCCAGAGAAAGAAAGTCGACACAACTCTGGAAAAAAACTAACATGCTCAAATGAAAGACGGGTTCTGTGTCAATTCAAAAATTGCTTGAAGGTTAAAAAAAAAAGTGATATTCATTCTCAGATACTAGATCTGCGCAGAGATGCAGGAGGATTCGAGAGGGAACAAACCTTTGCAGCTTTGGGCTCAACTCTTGTCATCATTGAGACCCTCTCATGCGAATCATGCTTCTTTCTTGAAGAGATCTCCTGCGGGTCTCTCCTCCCGAACAATTTGATTGTGACATTCTGATTTTATATACGGAAACCCGACAAACAAGAGAGTGAGATGGCCTTAGAACAAGCATACAATGAATTGACAAATACAAAAACCTAACAACCTGTAACCTAGAACAAGATTATCCCGATTAGAAAATATATCAAATGAAGCCAGACCTTGAATGAATCTAAAATTCACAAAAACCAAAACTCTATGAAGTTGGAAACTAACCTGAATGGGTTGAATCGCTTCCAAAATCAAATATATGAGAATATAGAAAACCAAAGCAAGTGGAAGGACTTGCATTCACGAAAACACAACATATATAATCATCAATCAAACCATAAAATGAAGAAAAACTTGGATTGGCTTACTTTCCCTCATATACTTTGGCATGAGCTCCTTCATTTCTTAGCCCAACAAACAGAAGCTTTAGATCAATCAACCATTTGGGGTCCAAGAGAAATTCATTAACAGAGTACAAGCTATTCCCAAATTCCATGTTTCTAGAATAGGAAACAGTTCAACATCTATTTAGTCTACCAAAAAATTGAAAAAAAAAAATACCATTAAAAGCGAGATAAGCGAAAAACCAGTCACCACGGTAGATGGATTAGTGAAAACATGCTCTGAAGTCGTTCTATAGATACCATAGCAAAACCACATCTCAATAATCAAGCCCAAAGATCAGAACTAACAAACAGATTAATCAACATTTCCTTAAAAATAGAAAATCCCAATACAAGGTCATACTCTACGTACAAAGTTTGAAACTCACGAAAACAAGATGAATCTAAAAATTTAGTTCTAACGCCGCCATGAAACCAAGATTCAAGCCAGATTTTTTTATTTAAGAAAAAAAGGAAGAAGAGAGAGATTAACAATGGGTTTTGAAAATAGAGAGTTCCAACATAATCACAAAAAAAAAAACCCTTATTTGAAAATTTTACCCCCTCTTCTTCCTCCCAAAAAATGCAAAAACAAAAAACCCTTTTGATTGTCTGTCTCTTACTACTTTCCAGCATAGCCCCCATGGAAATGCTCTCTTTGTTGGAAATGTTCTCATTGTGGCCTTAAAACCGAAGTCCCGTTGACTACCCGTCAACGCGGAATACAAAGTGGAGGGTCGAGATTTACCCAGGCACACCACTTTGAAAATCAGAGCGAATGCTCCTTTGTACGGGAGCTCTACTGATTAAAATACACATGAGAGAGCACATCCACAGCTGGAGTCCAATATATTCAATATATCCAAGAGATCAAATCCACATGAGTAATACGGCCACTTGGGCCTAGCGATACTCATAATACATACTAGCCCATGAATTGACTATATACCCGATAGTTCTGAGTTCAAATGTTTTACTCTTACTCCTGACCTATATTAAAATTAGGGAAAAATTCTAATACATGTAGATATCGTCAAGCCCAACCACAATCCAGAAACTTCTTCTATTACGGTCTCTAGGATGGAGTCTTCTCCTCGCACGCTCCTGTACCTGTGAAAGGGGGATCCCACGACGGGGTGAGCTAAACTCGATGGGAGAATGCTAAGTGAAATTCACTCACCACTAAGTGCGGTCTGATGTTCGATTTAAACAAACATTCAAGCAAATGCATGATCCTACTTGAATGTCTACGTGACCAACTCAGATCCGAGCCCTCCACCCAGACTCTCTCACTCGCCTAAGCCTCGTATGAGGAATTATTAATTTATTAGTGG